>SNQJ01S0060267.1:63219-80418 GCA_010110895.2 Picea sitchensis
ATTGCTATTGATTTTGTGGTAGTTCCTTAGTTAGTTTGGAAAGTATTTTGCAAGCTTCTTTGGATGCTCTCACCTCTATTGTTCTTGTGTAGCAAAGGCAAGCTTTGGGGAATCACTATTGGGATTGGAAGAGTGGCTTTAGAATGGAAAGCCAAACTCTTTTAATCATATCAAAGTTTTCATGCTTATCTAACCTTGCTTTCTTTCCTCTTTCTCATGCAACTTTCTCATTCTCTATATTGTTATGAGGTGGAATAAGTTCTAAGAGTTTCAAAATAAATCTCAAATTTTCCATTTAAGTTTATGTATCATTGGGCTAACATTGTCTTGGTTTTGTAGCATTTTTGGATATATCATTTGACATTGTTTTATGCAGATTTTTAGCACAAAGGGAGAGTTGCTACAAGCTATTTAGTCCTAAAGGCCTCCAAAGGGCATCTCCAAGTTGGACGTCAAGTCCACCCTCCTTCTACCTTTCTAAAAATATTGTAAACCACCCTTGAGAGTCTCTTGGGTGGCCTTCTTGTCAATTTACACATAAAAATCTGATATTGTAATAGTTAGGATTTCTCATTTTTTGCTTTTCATTTTCACTCATACTTGGCTAAAACGGAAGGCATTGTGCCTCCACTTGTGCCATAGTTACGGGGTTTGTATTTTTATTTCCAAAGTCTTTTACTTCTTTCATAATACCCAACTTGGCCAATACGGTAGGCATTGTGCCTCCACTAGTGCCATTGTTGGAGTAGTTTTGCTTTCAAGTCTTTTCATTCTTTCAAGCAATTTAATTTTATTTCTTTAGTTATACCCACATTGGTCAAACGGTAGGCATCGTGCCTACACATGACCGGAATTGTGAGGCAACAATAATTTCATCTATTTTGTAAAGCAAACAATAATCCAATTTCATTATTTGTTTAAGGCAAACTAATAAAGCATCTCAATACATTTAGTTTGCCCCACCTTGCAAGAAGGTGGCCCCAAGCCATTCTTTGCAATAACGGAAGGCTTGTTTTAATATTAAAATCATTGCTCAAATTAAAATTTATTTCTCAACGTTTGCTCTCTCCCCTTGCCACTTAGTTGGATCCTGGGTGACAAGAAAGGGCAAAGGTTGGAGGTAGTAATTAGGCATCCACAACCAATTGTTGTTCTTGCATCATCAAAACAAAGACTTGGGAAGAAGCTTGGGGTGCTAGGTCGGGGACGATCTCACGGTGCTCGACGTCCTCCGGGTGGAGTACCTTGCAAGCTTTGGGTTTGACCTGCGAAGCTAGGGTAGGCTTCGTTGCCATACTTTTTGAGCATCCAACACTCTCTTTTGGTGTGAACAATAATGGTTTTGGGGTAGTCATATAGTCTAGGACACAATCATTCACACCTAATCTCCCTAATCAAAGTGACACATAAAATTTATTAAAATCAAGCTACACCCACTACATTCACAACACTTGCAATACATGTTTCAAGGCAATCTCATAACATAATATCTCATTTTCATTTTGCAAGCGATCTTATGGTGGTGTGATTAATTTACAAGCAAGTTTTCATTTCAAGTCTCACAATCACATTTAAGGCAATTTGAGTTCTCATACATTTGGGTATTTTGAAGCAATCAACATTTCAAGGCAATAACTACGTTGTGACATCTTATGTGATTGGTGTAAAATCAAATTTCCCTTTTGTATATTTGTAATATCATCTAATGTGCTTATTCTTGTTCATAAAGTTTTATGTACAATATATCTCGTCATTTCATTTTGTGAATTGAATGTTTCATTTATCTAATTATCTCTTTCATGTATATGGTGTAATCATCTAATTCATCTTGTTCATTGTAAGCTATCTTGTATTTCAATTTGTATATCTCAATTGTAACGTAACTCTTGTTGTATCCTATAGCATTATTGGTCTCTTGTATAAGTTGTATTTAATCCTTTAATTGTGTAATCTAGTTGACCCCTTGCCCAACCTTAGGCACTAATCATATTTGACTTAGGGAAAGGGCTTGATTATCATTCTAACGATCTACATTTGCATTTTTGCTTGCCATATAGGCTAGCTTCCTCTCACTTTTAATAAACTAAAATTAACTCCTAGAATTCATCTAATAATTCACATAGTAACTAGGGTCTACCCCCTTTGGCTTCCCTAGGAGTAAGCCTAGACGGAAGAGGTTCAAGTCAAAGCGACAGCGTGGGCTTTGAACCTAGGTATTGTGCCTCTAAGGACACACTAAGTGAGCAGGACTTAACTCACGTTTGCAAGTGTGTATAAGGACGACAACAGACCCTAGTTGCTATGTGAAGTTAAAAGTTAATTTCTAGGAGTTGATTTTAGTTGATTAAAGGTTTGGGGGATCTAGCCTATATGCAAAAGCAACAATGCAAAGTGCAAGATTAGAGATGCAAAATAAGTCCTTTCCCTAAGGCAACTAAGACTAGTGCCTAAGATTGGGCAAGGGGTCAACTAAGTTTGAGGGAGTTTCGTTTTACAAAGATTACAACAAAGATTACAAAAGAATACTAGATACAAGATTCTACAATTAGACTAGATACAAATAAATGAGATAAACAACTACTTACAAAGTTAATACAAAGACTAACAATAGATACAAATTATACAAAGCAAAGTAACTAACCAAGCAACTAACTTGTAATGAACTTGAATGTGCAGGTAAGAATATATTACTCAAAAGAAAGTACAACCATAACACATCAAGCCAACTATCCCAAACAAGAGTGCCTCCAAGGGATGCACAACTCAAGGGGAAGCTTCATCGACATACACAACCACAAGCTCCAAACAATGAAGAAGCCTCCAAAGGATGCGCAACTTCAAGGGAGGAGCCCAATCACATAAAAAAAAAAACTTAAACTCAAAATTAAAACATGAAAAGAGGCCTCCAAGGGCTGAGGCGCAACTTTAAATCACTTAGTCCAACCCACAAATGCTTAAAGTAAACTTGAAAGAAAGATGTAAAAGTTAAGTGCTTGCAATGTGTAACTTAAGCATAAACCACAAAAGATGTACCCAAGTAGATTGCCCAAGTTTAAGTGGATTGATTTTAGGATTAATTAAGTTGTTAAGTTAAGAGTGAATCCTAAACTAAGTGACAATCCAAGAACTCTCCCCGCTTATACCAAAAGAATTGCTGGGTGCTCAATAAGTGAGGCAAACAAGGCCACACCCTAGTTCTACAGGTCAATCCAGGAACAAAAGTACTCCACAGGGAGGACACCAAGTGCCGTGAGACCGTCCTCGATCTAGCACCCCCTGCTTCTTCCTTAAGTTCCCTTTTTGTTGGAAAAGTTCGGATAGTAAGTGGTGACCTATTAAACTAGGTTGATTTTAGACCCTGAGAGACTAAAGTAAATTGAGTTAAGTTAGTTTAAGTTAGACTAGATTAGTTGCACGTGGTTGCAATAAGGTGCTTGTGTAGAGAGTGTGCTTGCAAAATAAAAGTACTTGAAAGATAAACTTGAAATGTAAAGTACTTAAAGGAATTGCAAGAAACTTAAATGCTTGAACTAAACCACAAGATTATACAATGCTCATAAGATTGCAAGACATAAAAGTAAAAGTACTTAAGAGATAAACTTGAAAGAAAAGTACTTGAAAGAGACTTGCAAGAAATTAAAATACTTGAAAAAGTAAATGACTTGCAATTGAAGTAAAATAGATGAAAAAATTAAACAATTATGCCTCCATGGGCCTAAACTAGCACAAGATTATTACTTCTTAGATTTAGATTATTTTAGACCATTAAACATGTGAAGGAAACAAAAATCATGTACTAATCTAGCCTTATGATTTTGGGGGTTGGCTTAGCCAAGCACACTCCAAGGTGTAGGCAAACAAAGGAAAATAAAATGCTTGTAAATAAAACTAAGCTAAACTACCTCAAACAAGTGCACAAGATGGAGGCCAAAGCCTTCCGGTTTTGTGCACAAGTGGGTGCAAGAACTTGAAAATGAAACTTGAAAGTAAAGCCTAGCCTCTCAACCTTGTCCTAATGACAAGTGGGGCAAACAATAAAGAATAACTTGCTGAGAATAAATTACTACTTCCTAGCCTTACGGTTTTGGGGGTTGGCTTAGCCAAACACTCACCAAGATGTAGGAAACTTGCAAAAATTTAAAATATGCAGAAAATTATTACAAGAGAGAAGTGCAAGCCCTTTGGGACTCCCTTGGGCTTGCTTATAATGTATTGAATAGAAGAGAAGAGAGGGTATTTTGTTACCCAATTTTAGGAGGCTGAACTTTAGCTTTGCATGGCCCCAAATGGCCTCTTGGATGCCTCCTTGGTCACTTACCTGCAAAAAACCAGCGTGCTGGAAATGCTGCAAAAAGTGACAAATCTTGAAAAAATTTCTGTTAGTTACAACAAAAATTTTCTGCAGAAAAAATCAGCAAGATATAATAATGTATGTGACCTATTCTATGTGTTAGAATACCCAAAAAAATGATGGAAATGTACAGAAATAAAAAGCAGAAATTTTAGAGGGTGAATGTGAGTCAAAAGGAAGATTTATAGGTCTGAAATCTTCTCTTTAAACCCTAGATAATCTTGCCAAACTTCAATGCTAAGCTACAAGAAACAATAGGAAGTGAGTAGATCTAGATATCACATCAAAATACTTTGAAATAACAAATTAGAAGCTCACTAGATCTATGACAATACTGTCATAAACCTACACTAGCAAAATACTTTGCTAAATATTCCTACCATAGATCTCAAAGCATGCATAAGAAGAAAGAAAACAAATGAACAAGATCACCTCATGAAAAGTATGGCACCAAGAATACTCTTAACACCACAAGTCCTCCAAAGATTTCGTTTATTGATAGTAGAAGGTTGTTGCAAATACTTGCAACAAGCTTCTCTCCAAAAACTAGAGCAAAAATGAGAGAGAGAAGAAAAATGGGAGAGATGGGAGAGAGGAGAAATTTGGGCATAATAACAGTAGCAAAAGAAATGGTGAGAAATGAGGAGGGGAGGGTTTCATTTATACTTGGAGAGCTAAAGCTACCCATCTTGGATCTCTTC
Source organism: Picea sitchensis (assembly GCA_010110895.2). Lineage (NCBI taxonomy): Eukaryota > Viridiplantae > Streptophyta > Pinopsida > Pinales > Pinaceae > Picea > Picea sitchensis. Next base: position 68,272 of record SNQJ01S0060267.1, read on the forward strand.
CAAGTGTCACCTCACAAGCTAGAGTGATGATCTTAAGGAAGGGGGTGCACTTTTAGGGTTAGGGTTTTGGTATGGTGAGTGGGCATGAGTTGGCAAGCATTTGCTTGGTCAAGGGGTGAGGTGGAAGGTCTAGGAGGGCGCACTAGGGGAGAGAGGGCCCACAACCTTTTAATTTTTGCTTTTCCATAGTTCACTCAAGAAGGGGGGCGCAACTTCTCTAGGGGGAACAACATGAAGCGGTAGTGGCTAGGGAAAAAGGGGTTGTGAGGGTGAGAAAAGGCTTAGGATGGCTTAGTCTAAGGTTTAGGCATCATCTCCCATCTTTTCTCTAACCATTTTGCTCAATTTTACAAAAAAATGTGGCATTTTGACTATGTAAATTACTAGCAATTAAATTCACATTGCAGGTGGCTAAGACTCTTCATGGACAAATACCCTAGCAAAACTTGTCCAATAGAGCCGAAACTTGGTCCAAGGGTGTGGGGGTCTCATTCCATTTTTTTGAGCACAAATACCACTATCAAAGCCAGGGGACCTAGTTTTGTTTTTTATCAAAATAATTAAATTACCAATACTTAGGCAATTTTAAAAAGTTAAAAAACTATCTTCTAATTTCGATGAAATTCCATAAAGGCTTTGGGAGATGTCTAACATGGTCATTTACGAAATTCCGCAAAACTTTAGGAGATGTCTAACATGGTCATTTACAATATTCCTAGACACTAGCTACCAGAGGGCTAGACTATCTAGACTCGACGAATTTTCGCAAAACTTTAGGAGATGTCTAACATGGTCATTTACAATATTTCTAGACACTAGCTACCAGAGGGCTAGACCATTAGAATGCCTTTCACCACTTTGGAGGAATTATTTGTGGGAGTGAAAAACTCAAGGGAAATTAATAAGGCTGGTTAAGCCAAATTAATAACCTAAGGAAAATAAACACTCAGTGAAAGAGACTCCTCTAATGATGAAGTCCTAAGGCAACTGACCTACATTACATTATAATCCCACGCAGGGGAGAGAAAATTCCATTTACAAAAAGAAGTGTTGAAGGCCAAAACTGTTGATATTATGGTAGGTGCCGGAGGTATTTACCTCCACGTGTAAACCTGATGAGAATAGAATACTCCGGGAAGCAAGAAGAAACCCTAATGAGTTGGCTAATAACCCTATAAGACTTGTCGGCTCAAGAATATAATTTGTATTAGGTTATTAGCCTCCAAGAGGAGAAGTTGGCCAGAAGAAATAATAATATACTAAACAGACAGATACCCAGAATGAGAAGTCGACCCAGGCAGTTAGCCAGAATTACTATAAATACAGGAGGCTAGTCTTCATTTTGATAGGCAGTCTTAAAATTGCAGAGCAACACTTGTGCGCACTGCAGTGCCCAGTTTTGTGTGCAGGTTTGAGGAGAGCTACCGATGTAGCTGCTGCAGCTAGCAGTTACGTTTTGGCTTAGAATATCTCTTGGATAGGGTTTGGACTATCTGATCAACTCTTGTTGGTGCACTGTCCTTGGGGAAAGGTGCGCTAGCCCTTTGTTTGGCTATCTAGCCTAGGGTTTGCTTCCGGAGTGATTCTCTGTCAAGGTTAAGGTGCTTGGAGGGTGGCTTCGGCCTATGGTTGGGTGACAATAGAGATATTGTCAATGATAAAACGAGCACATCCATTATATTCTAACAAAAACTACCTTGTAGAACCAATAAGCCTCTGACTTGGTAGCACCTGATGGTGCATATCTTCATGGTACATGGAGTTGACCCCCTAGTTGAAATAGGTGGTCAATAAGAGTTAAGACACAACAAGAACACTTGAGCAGTTGAACATGTTGTGCAACAGAGAGGAAGAAAGTGCAAGCAGTGAGATTCCAGCAACACACAGTCCTGTGCAACAGTTTGTATAGTCATATGTAATAGTTCCGTACAACAATATGGAGGTTCGTACAATCGTATGAGCAATATTGTACAGATCCGCATAGTCGTATGAACAAATTTGTACTAGCGTCCGTACTAACAAGTCGTACAACAGGTGTACTTTCCAGCAGATTGTTCTGCTCAATTTGAGGTGTTTTCGATATCCGTGCAGTGTTGTTTTTTGGACAACTTGTGGAGGTTTACTTGTAAGTTTTCCGAAGGAATGAAAAGCTAGATTTTGAAGGAGTAATTACCTGTGTATGTGTGTAATTGATTTTATGCTTCCGCTATTTGATTTCCAGCTATTGTGTGATTAATACTATGGTTTGAAATTTATTTCTGCAATAATTAAATTAAACAATCCATTTGTTTGACTAAGATCATAAGGACTTTAGTCACCTAGGGCTTGAGAATTTTCACATGGTATTAGAGCATATTTCTTTGATTGAGATTCTCTAGGATTTGCAGCGGAGCCAGTGGTAAATCAATTGCATGGAAGAAGGACCAATAGTGAGAGGGTTCTAAGTATGCAGGGTTCATCAACTTCTCATGTCCCTGATGATGGGTGGAGAGTCCACTCGAAACGTTGGACGTTTCAAAACTCCACWCATAGTTTTGATCCAAAAGTTTCTCTAGCATAGTGAGAGGGTTTCAGAACTATTTTTCAGATTTGGGAGTTTCTGCAGTAGATCTCAGGAATGACACTAAATAACCTCAGGTTTGAGGACAGATTGGATGGTGCCTTGAATTTATTATCATGGAAGGTGAGGGTTACACCTTACTGGAAGAGAATGATCTCTGGGATATTATCAAGAACGTTGTGTCTCCACCTACAAATTCGCAACAGTTGGTAGCTCACAACAAGAAAGAAGTGAAGGCCAAGCGAATGATCTTGGATGCCATAAAGGATCATCTTATCCCTCATGTATTCGAGAAGAAGGCAGCGAAGGAGATGTTCAATGCCTTGGTTAGTCTCTACCAGAGTTAGAACATAAATAGGAAAATGATATTGCGGAACAAACTCAGATCCCTAGGGATGACTAGATCAGACATAGTCACTAGTTACCTTATGAAGATCACACAGATTCATGATCAACTTGCAATAGTTGGGGAAAAGGTTGAAGGTACAGAGCTAGTGAATGTGGCTCTAAATGGATTCCCAACTTCATGGGATCCATTTGTCAAAGGTATTTGCACTCGGGAAACCTTTCTCGACTTTGAGAGGCTTTGGGATGACTTTATCAAGGAGGAGACTCAGATAGAGTCAAAGACCGACAAGAAGGATGGTGAAGAGAACCTAGCTCTATTTGGTCAATCAAATAAGGGCAAAGGTAAAGGACCCAACAAGGGTAAGGGAAATATTGAGGAGTCAACCTCACAGCTAGGAAATAAGGACTGGAGTAAAATCAAGTGCTTCAATTCTCATAAGCACGGTCATTATGCATCACTCTGTCCAGATAAGAAAATAAGAAAAAGGGCAAAGGGAAGCAATGACAAAAGTAGGTAGCAGCATTGAAGAAACTCAGATCACCGAGTTCGCTGCCAAATTCAAGAAGGGTTTCTTGTTGGTATCTTGCCTTTCTACCAGCATTATTCTGAGGAATGCGTGGTATGTGGACAGTGGGGCATATCGACATATGACATCAACACAGCAGTTGTTTTCTAGTTTGAAGAAGTAGGACTTAGGAGTACATGTTGAGCTTGGTGATGATGCTAAGTACTTAGTAGCAGGAGTTGGTATTATTCCCTTCCAGCTCGAGTCAGGTAATTCTTTAGATTTTGACGATGTCTTGTTTGTACTAGGTCTCAAGAAGAATTTGCTTTCAATTTCGGTTATGGAAGATAAGGTCTTTGCAGTGGAGTTCAAAAAACAACAAGTCCTCATCAAGTTGAAGGATTCTAGTCCAGATACAACTTAGGTAATAGGGGTTAGAGAAGGTAATTTGTACAGGTTGCAGGATGAACTTGTTCTAGCCTTGGTGCATAACAGTGCCAACTTGTGCGAGTTGTGGCACAAGAGGATGGGGCACCTGCATCATAGGGCATTGCCTATTTTGAGGGAGATAGTCATAGGTCTTCCAGAGTTCAGTATTGAGCAACATGGTGTATGCAAAGGATGCACGCTTGGCAAGCATGCTAAGGCTGCTTTCCCAAGCAACGAGTATAAGTCTAAGGGGATTCTAGACCTATTGCATTTGGATGTTTGTGTACCAATGTCAGTAGCATCAATAACATGAAGCATGTATTATGTTTCCTTTATTGATGATTTCTCTCGCAAGGCTTGGATCTACTTCTTAAAGACCAAGGATGAGGTCTTTAGCAAGTTTTACGAGTTCAAAGCTCTATTTGAAAACCAAATAGGGAAGAAGATCAAAGTCTTGAGATCAGATAATGGGGGAGAGCATACATCCAAGCAGTTCAAGGGTTTATGCAATGAGGTAGGAATCAAGAGGGAGCTGACAATTCTGTACAACCCACTACAGAATGGGGTTGCAGAGAGGAAGAATTGATCCATCATAGGTGCTGCTAAAGCCATGATACATGACCCGAACTTGCCCATGTTTCTTTGGGCAGAGGCATGTAACACAACAATCTACATCCAAAACCAATGTCCTTGTAAGATCTTGGAGGACAAGACACGAGATGAGGCATTCACTAGTGTGAAGCCAGAGGTGAGTCATTTTCGCATGTTTGTTTGTCCAGTTTATTTCCATGTATCAGTAGAGAAGGCATATCGGAACTACATCCCAGGTCAGAGACAGATTGAGGTGAGTAGGGATGTTTTCTTTGAGGAGGAGGTAGCCTTTAGGAGATCTAGAGGATCTCACATGGAGAATGATAGTGAGAGGCAAGAGGAGATGGTATCTTCTCCCCCTCACCCTTCAACTGTTCAGAGTGAGCCAGTTGAGCCCATGGAGACAATGTTGATGTTCTGGTTGATCATTTGATGACAATGTTACAAGTCATAACTGCTAAATGATCAATGTTATATGTGTACTAAATGGTTGATGCTTTAATGGTCATCCATTAATACGGCAGTTAAATCTATGTTTTCATGTTTTTTTGCAAATAATTTGACATTCTGCATGTTTTTTTGAATATATATGCATTAAAATATATATTATATAAAAAATGCTCTAGGAACGCTCTGCTCCCGGAAGCTTTTGAAAATTGGCACTTCCCTCTTCCTGCTCCCAGTTCGCTTTCGCTCCCATCAGCGTAGGTCTATCCCCCTTCCAGCTTCTGATGGAGCAATAATGGCAAGATCCTTCATTTTATGGGTAATCAAACCGTGACATGATGATGTGGCCAAGAACATCACAATCTGACATAATTCGGGGTCTATGCTGTCCAGTACCATACTTGAAAGGCTCCTTGGATCCTGATTGATCCATTGATGGACCTTGATTGAACATGCACATTCTTCATATATCAGATAATAGATTCCCATTCAAAAGAGATTCTCATCTTTAACCTTCCTCAGAGCTCTCCTCTCTCTCTTTCTTACTCTTATGTCAGATCCATGCTTCTATACTATCACCATTCTCTCCTAAGATGTTGAGGACATCGAGGGAAAATGGATGAATGTCATCCCATGGGGGCATTATTTTCCTTTATCAAATATTGATTTTGTGATTATTAGTCAATGAAATATTCAAACGTGATTCGGATTATAATAATGATATCTTACTACTGGGTGATGCGTTTGCAGATGCGCTGACAACCTGTTGAGTAAGGACAGGTGATGTGTTGATAATCTGTTGAGTGAGGACAGAAGTAATAAAAGGTATATGCACAAATGATGACTTTGTTGACCAAGGACAAATGTGCTGATTCACTGAAATGATATATGATGACTCTGTTAAGCAAGGACAGATGTGCTGAAATAATACATGATGACTCTGTCAGGGAGAACATGCATGCGGTGATAGACATATGCCTTCTACCATTAGTAGAAAATGTGATGGCATGTCCCTTCTAGTGAGTAGGCTGATAAGATGAACATTCAGTGCCTCCCTTGTTCTAGTGAGTAGGCTAGCAAGGAGACCTTGATCTGGTTGTGGCCAGCAAGGTTGTGCTCGACTCTAAGTTGCACAGACATGGATACAAGAATGGTATTTGAAATGGATATGACACATTTTTGGAAAATTAAAATATGACATGGCTAAGAAATGTCAAATATATACATATATACATATAAAAGAAACTAGAAGATAAAAATTTCCAAATACTATTTGCAAATTGCAATTTTGGAAATAAAGCCAAAAATATAGTTATTATTAAGAGAAGCCCAAGCCCTCTTTTTATAATTTGATCTGTAAGAAATTTGTATGTTTGTACACACACACACACACACACACACACACATATATATATATATATATAGAGAGAGAGAGAGAGAGAGAGAGAGAGAGAGAGGCTCAAGCCCTCTTTTTATAATTCGATCTGTAAGAAATTTGTGTTAACATGTATGTATATATATATATATATATATATATTTTAAAATTAATATTTTTTTTCTACTTGTTTTAATGACTGAAATGACTAAAGTGCTAAAAAGTGCTGGCTGAAATGGCTGATACAGTGTTTCAAAAATTTGAAATGCCACCGAAACATTTCAACTGTGTTTAAGAGGCATTTTGTACAAGGAAACGTTTCTGATATGCGGAAATATGTTTAAACTTTACAGTACCTCAGGGGTGGAGTTTCTTGTAACATAGGCTGACTGTTAGCAAAAGCTCCTTCCTTGCAGAAGCCTATTTATCTCTACCTTGACATGCAGTTGCTACAAAATTACTGCAACACAATATAAGTATTGTTGAAGTCTTTAATTATTGAATGGGTTATTCTAAGACTTAGACAGTGTTTTGGGCTTCCACTTCCTTGCTATACTGTACATATATGTACTAGTCCCATGGGTTCCTCTTCGGTCACTTGTGAATGTCAGTGTGCTTCATTCCTTTCTTTATAATAACCACACACAAATTGCAAAATCCAGAAACCAATTTGAATGACAATGCAATACTGTTTATCTACTGATAGATATAATATATATACTGTTAATTTTTCTGTAGCAGCAGAAGGTGCTTCCCTTATGCCTAGAGCCCAAAGGCATGCATGGGACTTAAATTTTACCCATATCAGCCTGAACAGATTAGCCTAAGTTTCTACTTAGGAAATTCAGCCATTTTTTGTTGTGAGTAGATTGTGGGTCCCTGCCAAAGGGGGGTGCTCAGCCTTAGTGCTGAGTGGAGCCCTGCCTTGAGAAATAAACCCTTTAGTGCTGTGTGGGGTCCAGAGAGAAGAGGCGCCTCGATCTGGACCCTTGAAGCTTATGCTGGGCACTGATCCCAAGGCAGCAAGAAGGGAGGCTGGGTATAGAGCAAGGTTGAGGGTGTTGGGCTGCTCATTCAGTCATTTTGGTGAGCAAGAGAAGAGTGGAAGCAGGGCTGAGAGAAGGAAGAGAGGAGCTGCTGTTGAAGGAGACTTCTGGGCTGGTTTAGGGCACTCAGTGGAGGCCATCTACAGGCGATACTGTGCAGCAGAGACAGCCCATACTCAGGGCCATATACAGCAGCAACAGTGAAGCTGATTTCTGAGTGTATTCATCAGAGTGAAGAAGGCAGAACCAGAGGGTTTTGGAGCAGCTGTTTGAGGCTGCACACAACAGCCTTGTACAGCCATCAGAAGAAGCCATAACAGGCCGTACGGGACAGCCAGAAGGAAGCCTTACAGGCTGGAGGAAGCTGGGCTGAACAACTCCTGTTTTGTTGGTCCATATCTAATCAAAATCCTTCTACTGTACTGTAAGAATTTGCTGTTTAGTTTCTGCTTATTTCTGATAGCCCAATAAAGCTCCCCTCTTAGCTGGTTTTCCCCACACTGGGGTTTCCAGGGTACTCACTGTGTCATTGTGTGTGTTCGATTTATTATTTCCGCTGTGCTTGTATGCTTACTCAACAGTGTAATTTTTAGCATAGATCAGAGTTAATTTTCTGAGTTGAAATTAAATTTTTGGGTTATAATCTATTGGCTAAATTATCAGTTTGCTGGGTATTAAAAGTTTTACATGGTGTCAGAGCTGTGCCTTTGATTAGCACACAGGTCACAGGTTCAAGTCTCAACAATTTTCTGCAGATTTTCTGAAGGTTCCAGCAGCCCAGAATCAGAATTTTCATGGCTACCAGCATGAGGTATGAGGATAGGCCTGAGGGAGCCTCAAACTATCTTCAATGGAAAGTCAGAATCACAGCCGTGCTCAAGGAGAACAAACTGTGGTCTTATGTCAGCACAGTAGTTCCTGTACCAGTCCATAATCCTATTGCCTTGGACCTCCATGAGGTGAAAGAAGCCAGGGCACAGAGGATTCTGTTGGATGGTGTCAAGGACCATCTTATTCCACATCCGGCTGAAAATAAAACAACCAAGGAAATGTGGGATGCTCTGACCAAGTTGTATCAAAGTGACAACCAGAATCGATCTCAAGGACAAGTTACATGCCACCAAGATGGCAAGGGGTGAAGGTGTGACATCCTACCTCAGTAGGCTCACACAAGTCAGAGATGAGCTAGCAGCAGTAGAGGATATCATTCCTGAGGAAGAGTTGGTATGTATTACCTTGAATGGTTTTGGCAAACAGTGGGGTGTATTTGTCAAGTGTGGTGGGCAGAGAGAATATACCCACTTGGGAGAGGTTGTGGGACGATTTCACACAGGAAGAGATCCGGGAGGGGTCTCAACGTGGAGAGCAGAAAAAGAAATTTGAAGATGAAGACAACCTTGCCTTGGCAGCAAAGGGCAAAGGGAAGAGCAAGAAGAGTTCAGCTAAAGGAACTTCTTCAAGACAGAGCAGCAAGGAGAAGTTTGACACCAACAAAGTCAAGTGCTTTGCTTGCCATCAACTTGGGCATTTTGCCAGCCAATGTCCCAACAGGAAGAAGGGCAAACCCAAGAAGCAGATGACTGCTACAGCTGATATGGATGCATTTGTAGCCATATTTGAAGATGAATTTTCACTCTTAGCATGCCTCCTATCCACCTCCATGGTCACTGGTACATGGTACATTGACAGTGGTGTTTCATGCCACATCACAGGGGCGTGTGAGTACTTCAACAACTTGAAGGAGTGTAATGCCAACTTCAGTTCTGATCAACACGGTGTGTGCAAGGGGTGTGCTTTGCGCAAGTACGCCAAGACAGTCTTTCCTAGTAGTGACAACAGTTCCAAAGGGATTTTGGACTTGATCCATTCGGATGTTTGTGGGCCCATGTTAGCAGTGTCTATTGGAGGGTTCAACTACTATGTCTCCTTCATTGACGATGACCCTTGAGGAGTCCGCATAAGGTATTGGGGAGGATGACCCCTGAGGAGGCCTTCACGGGGAAGAGACCAGAGGTTGGTCACATACGCATCTTTGGGTGCTTGGTCTACTGCCATGTTTCGACAAAGAGGACCAAGATCGAGCCTATTGCAGAGAAAGGCATCCTTGTTGGCTACAACGAGACCTCCAAGGCCTACATGGTCTACATTCCTGCACTCAGGAGGACAATGGTTAGGAGGGACGTGATATTTGAGGAGGGCAGGGTTTACTGGAAGTCCTGTGGACAGATGCCAGTTGATGAGCAGAGTCAGGACCAGAGTGCTCCTAAGGAGGAGGCTAGACAACCATTACAGACTACATGTCCCTAGACTTCTGTATAGGTTAGGCAACAACAACAACAACAACAACAACAACAACAACAACAACAGAGTGAGCAGGGTGTGCAACGTGAGCAACATGAGGAGGAGCATGATGCTTAGTTTACTTCAACTGAGTCTCTAGTAGGAGGAGGTCGAAGTGGGTTGAATTCACATTGAGAGAGGCTCAGGAGCAGGTAGAGGCTCCCCAGACATCAGTCAAGATGAGCAGGGAATCACAAAGGTTTTCTGGTTACATGGCTCTTATGAGCGAGTTGATAGAGGCCGAGCCTTCCAGTTTTCAGGAGGCATCTGAGCAACATGTGTGGAGAGATGCCATGATGGAGGAGTACTCTTCCATCATGAAGAACAATGTGTGGGAGGTTGTGCCCGACTAGAGGGGAAATGAGTGGTTGGCTCTAGATGGATCTATAAGATCAAACACGCGGTTGATGGGAGTGTGGACAAGTTCAAAGCTTGCTTTGTGGCTAAGGGCTTCTCACAGAAGGAAGGCATTGACTTTAGTGAGACATTTGCACTCATGGCGAGATATTCTTCTATCAGGGCTGTGATATCCATTGCGGTTGAGTTGGGATGGCAGATCCACCAAATGGATGTCAAGACAACGTTTCTTGATGGAGTGATAGAGGAGGAGATATACATAGAGCAACCCGAGGGATTAAGGTGCACAACAGGGCATCTCATGTTTGCAGGTTGAGTAGAGTGCTATATGGGCTCAAGCAGACACCATGTGACTGGTACAGCAGGATCGACAGTTATTTGCTTGGGATGAGCTTCACCAAGAGTGAGGCTGGTACAGTAGGATCGACAGTTATTTGCTTGGGATGGGCTTCACCAAGAGTGAGGTTGACTCCAACCTCTACTATATCTTGGTTAAGGGGGAGCCACTCATTCTTGTATTATATGTGGATGATCTGTTTTTGATAGAATCAAAGAAGCTCATAGCGGATTGCAAGAGAGATCTTGCTTTTGAGTTTGAGATGAAGGACTTGGGTCTAATGCATTATTTTCTTGGTTTGGAGGTGTGGCAGAAGGATGGGCAGATTTTCCTTGGACAAGGCAAATATGCTGTGGAGATCCTGAAGCGGTTCGACATGTAGGATTGCAGGCCTATGGCAACACCCATGGTTACTAACTGGAAGAAGATAGATGCTTCCAAGTCAGAGGGAGTATAGATGCCACTCTTTACAGGCAGCGCATTGGCTCTCTTATGTATCTGGTTAACACTAGACCAGATTTGTGTTTTGCTGTCAACACATTTAGTCAATTCATGGTAGAGCCTAAGCGTGTACATTGGGTGGCAGCAAAACATGTGTTGAGATATCTGCATGGGACTGTCGAGTTTGGATTGAGCTATATCCAGGGGGATGGAGTGAAGCTCGTGAGTTATTCGGATGCAGATTGGGCAGGCAACAGTGTTGACAGGAAGAGCATATCAGGTTGTTGTTTCAGCTTGGGTTTAGGGGCTATTTCCTGGTTCAACAGGAAGCATAAATCAATTTCTTTGAGCTCTGTAGAGGCTGAATACATGGCAGCCAGCTTGGCATCATGTGAGGACATTTGGCTTCAGAAGCTACTCACGGCCTTGTTTGATCAGGTGTTGGACACAACTGTGATTCACTGTGATAATCAGAGTTGCATCAAGCTCTTTGAAAATCCGGTGTTTCGTGATAGGTCCAAACACATTGAGATAAGGTACCACTTCATTCAGGATTGCGTGCAGAAAGGTTCTGTAAATCTACAATATCAATATGTACCAACTGAGCAGATTGCAGACATACTCACGAAACCTTTGGTGAAAGGAAAATTTGTCTATTTTAGGGACAAGTTGGGGGTTGTGCAGAACATCTTCCTCGCTAAGAGGGAGTGTTAATTTTTCTGTAGCAGCAGAAGGTGTTTCCCTCATGCCTAGAGCCCAAAGGCATGCATGGGACTTAAATTTTACCCATATCAGCCTGAACAGATTAGCCTAAGTTTCTACTTAGGAAATTCAGCCATTTTTTGTTGTGAGTGGATTGTGGGTCCCTGCCAAAGGGGGGTGCTTAGCCTTAGTGCTGAGTGGGGCCCTGCCTTGAGAAATAAACCCTTTAGTGCTGTGTGGGGTCCAGAGAGAGGAGCCACCTCAATCTGGACCCTTGAAGCTTATGCTGGGCGCTGATCCCAAGGCAGCAAGGAGGGAGGCTGGGTATAGAGCAAGGCTGAGGGTGTTGGGCTGCTCATTCAGTCATTTGGTGAGCAAGAGAAGAGTAGGAGCAGGGCTGAGAGAAAGAAGAGAGGAGTTGCTGTTGAAGGAGACTTCTAGGCTGGTTTAGGACACTCGGTGGAGACCATCTACAGGTCATACTGTGCAGCAGAGACAGCCCATACTCAGGGCCATATACAGCAGCAACAGTGAAGCTGATTTCTGAGTGTATTCAGCAGAGTGAAGAAGGCAGAACCAGAGCGTTTTGGAGCAGTAGTTTGAGGCTGCACACAGCAGCCTTGTACAGCCATCAGAAGAGGCCATAACAGGCCGCACAAGGCAGCTAG
>SNQJ01S0060267.1:98738-109606 GCA_010110895.2 Picea sitchensis
ACAAGAGGGAAAATAAACTAGAAATGGATGAGTAGAGATGATGGATTCCCGAGTCTTTGATCTCATTTTTTCAACATAACTCTACTTTGAATACCTCCTTAAAACATCCCCATGGCTCATTTTTATAGGAAGAAATGAAACCCCATCTCGAACTAACTCCCATGTGAATGCTCTTCATTCAATCATGGGAGCCCATGTGCTTGATGAGATCTTGAGGAAGGCCAAAGCACCAACTATTCATGAGATGGGAGGTTTAGCTGACTCTGTATGTACCCATTATGCCATTTTAGCAGGTCCTTGGTCATTGATGAGCCACATAGTAACCAAATTTTTGGATTTACAAGGATCGTACTACTATAATACGAGGTTGTAGTGTCATATTCTAGTGCATTTTTATGTGAAAAAAAATCAAAGTATGGGTGATGTAAAACATGACACAATGGGTGGTATTGTGATTTGCATTGGCGTCATGATTTGTATTGCTTTTGTGTCATTTTTACAATGTGTGCTCTTCAAGGCGTTGTCTTAGTGACGAATAATACAATGCATAAATTTATTTAGCATCACTGTAGCATTGTTTTGTCTCTTTTTTGGAAAAAAACACCCATGGAGTCATCCTTGCATCACTGTTGTGTCACATTTGCGTCTTAGGCGTATTATTTGCATCGTATTAGTGTTGTGGTGTGTCACAATGGTGTCACTTATTTCACATTAGGTGTCGTGATTACGTTGTACTAGAGTTGTTATTGTGTCGATAATCAGAGCATTTTAGTCATTTTGAGTCATATTAGCATCGTATTAGAGCCACCTATGCATCATTATTATTCATTTTGCGTTGTATTAGCATTGTATTACACCATTGCTGCATTGTATTAAAGTTAATTTTGTAGCATCATTATTTCTTTAGCATTGTATTAATGTATATTTAACATCAATGTTGTGACATAATTATTGCTAGTGATATAATAACATTTATTAATTTAATTAATATTGATTATTTAATTATTTTTATTAATTAATTTAATTATTCATTATTATTATTTTTTTCCTCGGAAAAAGATCATAATTTCATTATGGTATAACAAAATTACATACACAGATATGAACCAGTTTATACTTAACTGCGTGCATATTTTCCAGCAAAAAGGAAAAGCTGTTTATCTCCCATAGATGCATATACATACATCACTTACAAGTTCTGTTAATCAATTTTGTTCCCAAAATTTTAGTAGCCTTCTAAAATAGTTCCATAATCATATGCATTCCTTTCATACATCAAAAAGTAATAAGGTCCCGTCAAAATATAGAGTCTCCTCTCATGAGAGGTATTCTAGTTCTCATAGTCAATTGTTTTGTCTTTCATGGAAGGGTTGATGGTAGTATCCTTGTGATCCATCGAGGGTGTGTTCGGTAACTTGCCATAGACCAAAGTCTAACTACCTGGCTTCCTTGGAAAGTCTGTCTGCCATTTGATTCCTTTCCCTGTAAATATGAGAAAAATAGATATTGTCAAATGAACTTTTGATACAGAGTACATCCTCTAGCAAAGGAAGTAAGCGAGAAATTTGGCATCTATGTATCCCGTTAGCCCAGTTGATGATAACTAAAGAATTGCCAAAGACTTGTAAAGCTCTGCATCCCTTCTAAATTGCAAAGAGTAAGAGTAGTTTTAAGGCCAAGAGTTCAGAGTAATTATTTGCGCCAGCCCCTAATCGCTCTTTAAGAAAAAAGTAATGTGATTGTGAGAGATAGAGGCAACCACCCCCCCACAGTTTCTCTGATCAGACAGGGAGGCTCCATCAAAGTAATCCCACATGATACTTAAATCGGGGGTCTCCTCCCTTGGGCGCGCCACAGTGCCCCCACCGGAGCTCGAAAAGGATTTGTAAATCCCAATACTTATGATCGCTACCCTTTCTGCTGAAAAGTTTTCTTCCTGGAAGATGTGACCATTTCGAGTGATCTAGATCCCCCAGGCGATAATGAAATGGAAGGCCTGAAGGTCCTCTTATCCACGACCCATCAACCAGGCCTTTAAGGCCAGTTCAAAGGTATTGCCTTGCCAGTCTGAGAGAGTGGGCACCAATTCCCTTGCAAAAGCCCAGACTTCCCTGAAAAAAGGACATTGTAAGAAAAGATGGTCCACTGTTTCTAAATGTGATTTGCAGAGAGCACAGTGACCTGGCCTAAAAAAGAGACGCCTTTGTAGGTTGTCCTAGGTGGGAATTTTATTTGCCAGAATCGGCCAGATTAAAAGTTTCCCCTTCGCTAGACAAGACTGTTTCCATATCTTACGCCACCACCAAAGAGGTTCTCGTTGGTGAAGATATGTTCTTAACTTTAAATATCCAGAATGGGGAGTGTATTTGCCATCCCCTACACAGTCCCAAAGTAATTTGTCGTCTCTATCAACCAGATGTATCGAGGCTTCCCGTAGGTTTTGTGTGTATATGTTCCAATATAGCAAGTCATCCTCTAAGAGTCCAAGCCTATGCCTCGCCATCCATCCTTGGTGCCACATATTTGAAGTGAGAGGATCACCTACCTATGCCAGATGGAAGAAGCCTCCCGATGCCAGTCTTTGCCTTAATCCCTCAGGCAGGATATGTCCAAGCTGGCACTCGGGCCAAGGATCTAGGCCAAGACGCACCAAGCGTCCATAACCCACTCTCCACACCAATCCCGTCCCTACTAGATCAAAAGCCTTAATCAAAGCTTTCCAAATAATAGAAATCCCCGTCGAAGACTTGTTTAAAGATTGAACCCAATCTAAAATTGAAAGTGGAGCAATATATTTCTGGTGGATTACCTGGGTCCAGAGACTAGAAGTCTTTATCAGTCGCTAGGGGCATTTTGCCGCAAGAGCTTTAGAGAAGAAGAAAATATTCTTCAGACCCCAGCGATCGAGGGCCTTTGGATTCACAATCCAATCCCATCTTACCCAGGGTAAAACTTTTTTGTCCTTATTGCGCTGCCATAGATATGTAAAGCATAATTTCTTCATCTTCTCCAGAATGCCTTTGGGAATCCAGGCTAAAGACATCCAGTAAACCAGAATAGCTTCTAATACCAACTTTACCAAGACTAACTGCCCAACCCTAGAAAGCCATCGATGGCTCCAANACAAGAGGGAAAATAAACTAGAAATGGATGAGTAGAGATGATGGATTCCCGAGTCTTTGATCTCATTTTTTCAACATAACTCTACTTTGAATACCTCCTTAAAACATCCCCATGGCTCATTTTTATAGGAAGAAATGAAACCCTATCTCGAACTAACTCCCATGTGAATGCTCTTCATTCAATCATGGGAGCCCATGTGCTTGATGAGATCTTGAGGAAGGCCAAAGCACCAACTATTCATGAGATGGGAGGTTTTGCTAACTCTGTATGTACCCATTATGCCATTTTAGCAGGTCCTTGGTCATTGATGAGCCACATAGTAACCAAATTTTTGGATTTACAGGGATCGTACTACTATAATACGAGGTTGTAGTGTCATATTCTAGTGCATTTTTATGTGAAAAAAAATCAAAGTATGGGTGATGTAAAACATGACACAATGGGTGGTTTTGTGATTTGCATTGGCGTCATGATTTGTGTTGCTTTTGTGTCATTTTTACAATGTGTGCTCTTCAAGGCGTTGTCTTAGTGACGAATAATACAATGCATAAATTTATTTAGCATCATTGTAGCATTGTTTTGTCTCTTGTTTGGAAAAAAACACCCATGGAGTCATCCTTGCATCACTTTTGTGTCACATTTGCGTCTTAGGCATATTATTTGCATCGTATTAGTGTTGTGGTGTGTCACAATGGTGTCACTATTTCACAATAGGTGTCATGATTACGTTGTACTAGAGTTGTTATTATGTCGATAATCAGAGCGTTTTAGTCATTTTGAGTCATATTAGCATCGTATTAGAGCCACCTATGCATCGCTATTATTCATTTTGCGTTGTATTGGCATTGTATTACACCATTGCTGCATTGTATTAAAGTTAATTTTGTAACATCATTATTTCTTTAGCATTGTATTAATGTATATTTAACATCAACGTTGTGACATAATTATTACTAGTGATATAATAACATTTATTAATTTAATTAATATTGATTATTTAATTATTCATTATTATTATTTTTTTCCCCGGAAAAAGATCATAATTTCATTATGGTATAACAAAATTACATACACAAATATGAACCAATTTATACTTAACTGCGTGCATATTTTCCAACAAAAAGGAAAAGTTGTTTATCTCCCATAGATGCATATACATACATCACTTATAAGTTCTGTTAATCAATTTTGTTCCCAAAATTTTAGTAGCCTTCTAAAATAGTTCCATAATCATATGCATTCCTTCCATACATCAAAAAGTAATAAGGTCCCGTCAAAATATAGTCTCCTCTCATGAGAGGTATTCTAGTTCCCATAGTCAATTGTTCTGTCTTTCATGGAAGGGTCGATGGTAGTATCCTTGTGATCCATCGAGGGTGTGTTCGGTAACTTGCCATAGACCAAAGTCTAACTGCCTGGCTTCCTTGGAAAGTCTGTCTGCCATTTGATTCCTTTCCCTGTAAATATGAGAAAAAGAGATATTGTCAAATAAACTTTTGATACAGAGTACATCCTCTAGCAAAGGAAGTAAGCGAGAAATTTGGCATCTATGTATCCTGTTAGCCCAATTGATGATAACTAAATAATTGCCAAAGACTTGTAAATATCTGCATCCCTTCTCAATTGCAAAGAGTAAGAGTAGTTTTAAGGCCAAGAGTTCAGAGTAATTATTTGCGCCAGCCCCTAATCCCTCTTTAAGAAAAAAGTAATGTGATTGTGAGAGATAGAGGCAGCCACCCCACCCACAGTTTCTTTGATCAGACAGGGAGGCTCCATCGAAGTAATCCCACATGATACTTAAATCGGGGGTCTCCTCCCTGACATCCCTTGGGCGCGCCACAGTACCCCCACCGGAGCTCGAAAAGGATTTGTAAATCCCAATACTTATGATCGCTACCCTTTCTTTTCAAAAGTTTTCTTCCTGTAAGATGTGACCATTTCGGGTGATCTAGATCCCCCAGGCGATAATGAAATGGAAGGCCCGAAGGTCCTCTTATCCACGACCCATCAACCAGGCCTTTAAGGCCAATTCAAAGGTATTGCCTTGCTAGTCCGAGAGAGTGGGCACCAATTCCCTTGCAAAAGCCCAGACTTCCCTGACAAAAGGACATTGTAAGAAAAGATGGTCCACTGTTTCTAAATGTGATTTGTAGAGAGCACAATGACCTGGCCCAAAAAAGAGACGCCTTTGTAGGTTGTCCTAGGTGGGAATTTTATTTGCCAGAATTGGCTAGATTAAAAGTTTCCCCTTCGCTGGACAAGACTGTTTCCATATCTTACGCCACCACCAAAGAGGTTCTCGTTGGTGAAGATCTGTTGTTAACTTTAAATATCCAGAACGGGGAGTGTATTTGCCATCCCCAACACCGTCCCAAAGTAATTTTTCGTCTCTATCAACCAGATGTATCGAGGCTTCCCGTAGGTTCTGTGTGTATATGTTCAAATATAGCAAGTCATCCTCTAAGAGTCCAAACCTATGCCCCGCCATCTATCCTTGGTGCCACATATTTGAAGTGAGAGGATCACCTACCTGTGCCAGATGGAAGAAGCTTCCCAATGCCAGTCTTTGCCTTAATCCCTCAGGCATGATATGTCCAAGCTGGCACTCGGGCGAAGGATCTAGGCCAAGACACACCAAGCGTCCAGAACCCACTCTCCACACCAATCTCGTCCCTACTAGATCAAAAGCCTTAATCAAAGCTTTCCAAATAATAGAAATCCCCGTCGAAGACTTGTTTAAAGATCGAACCCAATCTAAAGCTGAAAGTGGAGCAATATATTTCTGGTGGATTACCTGGGTCCAGAGACTAGAAGTCTTTATCAGTCGCTAGGGGAATTTTGCCGCAAGAGCTTTAGAGAAGAAGAAAATATTCTTTAGACCCCAGCCACCGAGGGCCTTTGGATTCACAATCCGATCCCATCTTACCCAGGGTAAAACTTTTTTGTCCTTATTGCCCTGCCATAGATATGTAAAGCATAATTTCCTCATCTTCTCCAAAATGCCTTTGGGAATCCAAGCTAAAGACATCCAGTAAACCAGAATAGCTTCTAATACCGACTTTACCAAGACTAACTGCCCAGCCCTAGAAAGCCATCGATGGCTCCAACATTTAAGCCTTTTTTCCAATTTTGCTATAAGCCACCACCAATTGATCTTCCTCTAGTCATTTGGTTTCAATTGAAAACCGAGGTATTTCAACCCTTCATCAAGATCAAAGACTTGAAAGGGAAGTCTCTCCGCAATGTATTGTGTTTCCTCTTCATCCAACAAAGAGAATGTGATACTTGACTTTTGTGCATTGATTTCCATGCCGGTGGCTTGTTTGAAGAGTAGAAGTCCTTCGCACAGTTTTCCAATATCCTGTCTCGAGCCATCACAAAAAATTAATGTCATCCGCAAAGAGTAAGTGAGAGATGTATAATCCTTGATAAATTTTGATGCCTCTGAAGCTGCCAATAGACTTGGCTTCGATCAAGTAACGACTAAGACACTCCGTGACTAGAAGAAAAAGAAGTGGAGATAGGGGGCAGCCCTGTCGAATCCCCCTTTCCGCTTTGAAAAAAGGGGTGGCTGAGCTGTTGATCAGGAGAGAGAAAGATATTGAGGATAAACATGCCATAATCCAATTTGTAAAAGCTACTCCAAATCCAAGATGTATTAACAACATGTGAATATAAAGCCAGTTTACCATGTTGAAAGCCTTTGAGAGATCAATTTTTATCGCTGGACCTTTGAGTTTCTTAATTTTCATGCTGTGTAGACCTTCTTGTGCCACCCTGATGGCTTCATGAATCTGTTTGCCTTTCAGAAACCCAAACTGCTCATCGAAGATGTGCCGTGAAAGAATATCTTTTAAACGGAGGTTGATGACTTTTGAGATAATCTTGTAGATACAATTGCAGAGGGAGATCAGACGAAAATCATCAAAAGTAGCTGGATTATCATATTTGGGGATTAAAGCGATGAAGGTGGCGTTTAGAGGCTCGTGAATATGCCCATTTTTCCTAGACTCCTCCACTACTTTTAGAATATCTTTACCCAACAAATCAAAGAAACCTAGAAAGAATTCAATCGGCCATCCATCCGGACCTAGACTCTTCCCTTTCTGGAAGGATTTCATGACAGCTAGTAATTCCCATTCAATAACTTGAACCATTAAGGACTCCCTCTCATCTTCCTCCACAAATCGTGGGAAGAATTTGGCTGCTTTCACAATTTCCCCGATTGAAGAGCTTGACTGTGCCTTGAACATATCTTTAAAATGAGAAATCCCTAAAGATGAAAGCCCTTCAAAGGTGTTGACCAGTTGGCCATCCCTTCGAGTGAGACTCCAAATGGTATTATTCAATTTCCTGCCTTTGGCATAAGAATGGAAGAATTTTGGGTTCTCATCCCCACAAGCGATCCAAATAGGCTGACTTTTTAGACGCCATAAAGCTTCCTTGTCAGCCAAAATAGTTCTCCACCGAAGTTCCACTTGAACAAGCTCTTCCCGACCTTCCTTGGAGTTGAAGCCAATATCAGGGTCAGCCTGCCAGTCCAAAATCTTTTTTTCAAGAGAGAGAAGCTTTTGATCTTCTCTTACTTTTTTCTCATGCTCCTAGGAGATGGTAGCCTGTTTAACTTTCTTTAGATTGTCCATAAAAAGAATTGTAGCATGCGAGTTGTGTAGTGGTCCTATAGGAATCCACAGATTACGTACTAAGGCCTGATACTCAGGGTCCTTTAGCCACCCTTCGAAGAATTTGAAGGGGCTGGGTGTACGTCGGGCCCTACCACTTAATTCCAAAACAATCGGGTTGTGATCCGATTCTCCACCACCAACGACCCATTGGCGAGCAAGGTCCAAGGAGTCCACCAGATCCTCCGTCAGTAGGAAGCGATCCAAGTGTTTTGCAACACTAGCATCACCAGTCCTCAAATTTCTCCAAGTTGGCTGTAACTTAACCGGATACAGATCCAACATTCCAAAAGAATCAAGATAGTGCATGAAATAGTTAGTCAAGGGGCCCAGAGTCGAACGGGGGCCCCAGACCTCCGCCGCTCCCAAGGAAAAATTTAGGTCCCCACCCATGATAACCCCTAGCTGAGAAAGCCAATGGCACAAGGCCAGAGAGTCCCAGTAACGTTTCTGTTCAACATAGGGACCACAAATATTAATGAGCACCAAGGCACTCCCTAGCTCCTCATAGAACAAAAAGAGGCCAATTCCCGAATCAAAGCCCCATACACTATCACATCTGTCACTCTTGTGTCTCCAACCTGTGGCAAGACCCCTAGAGCGTCCTTTTGCATCTACCGCCACAAACGACCAACCGAGAAGAAGTGTTTCCAAAGAATTTACCACTAACTCGCTGACTCCCAGGGTTTCTTGGAGAAAGATTACGTCCGGGTTGTTAATAGAAACTAGTCTTTTCAAAGACGATTTTTTAGCTGGGCTCGCCAAACCCTTGCAGTTGAAGGGGAGAATTTTCATGAGGTAACCAACTCTTGGGGTTTCTTTGCTCTAAGCGCTCATTCAATGGAGGTTTTCCTGCTCGAAGTCGCATCGATTTTGGCTCGATCTTGTGCTAGAAGAAAGTGTGAGCGCCTGTCCCGACCCCACGAAAAAGACAAAGCCCGAGGAAGAGACCCCAAACCATACCTGAGTGGATCTTCCGCATTGCATCCGCTCGAAGCCTCAGAGGAAATAACCCTATTGCGAAGGGTATAACAGATCCTGGACCCCTCAGGAGACTGGGTACTGGAGGACGACTAAAATTCATTATTACTATTATTATTGTTGATTATTAATTATTATTATTAGTTTAATTAATTATTAATTATTTTTTTCCTTGAAATATAATTCGTTCCACTCAAGCTTGTAAGTGAGAATGGGATTGTTGGTTATCTTGACAACCTCAACAACAATTGGCTAAAAAAGAGCGAACATGTCACAAGTGAGATTTGACTCTATGGAGAGGATAACATTCCTCCTCTCAACCACTTGAACTAGATCTAATTGATAATTAATTATTAATTTTATAATATTTAAATATTGATGATTAGTATAAGTTTATTTTACAATGTACTAATCATGATAACAAAATCCATGTATATATAAATGTAATACCCTACTAAACATTCGATCAATTTCACACCATGAGAGAAAAACCATGTATTCATAAACACAATAATGAAATTTTACCATGCTACCATAAATTGAATTTCACACCATGGAAACAAAAAACAATATACATACATACATATATGCATACATATATGATGAAATTCACATCTCGAGGAAGCCCACCAGGTACTTCCCCTCATTTTGAGGATGATACCCAGAGTAAACAAGTCGGTTGCAGTGTTGGTGACCTAACTCGACAGGGACATCGAGTGAGACCCATAATATCCACAAAGGTAGCCAGTTCAAGGACTTAACCCTATGACCCCTTGCTTAAAATTTGGAACACTCAACCACTCAAGCTAACCCACCGAGCTTAAAAAACCAATATCAAGTATGTATGTATGTAATTTTAAATTAAATCATAAAATAACCATTTCAATTTTTTGCCTGTAAACAAATGGTGGTGGTGGTGGTGGTGGTGTTGATGACATTTAATGTCCACTAAGACCAAAATTGGTCTATCATACCTTAAGAAAGATAAGAGATTACTTGGATTTCTTTAGAATTTTATTTCCGTGCTCGAAAAGCATTAAGATATGTGTTCCAAGATCACCATAGTTTTGATGAGTTAGAATGTTAGAAAGGTTGGTATTGTGACAAATCTTTTGAAATTGAGATTTAATTTGGGTATACGCAAGACATTCTAAGAGAAAGTGATTTTCATTTTCAACCCTTTTAGTGTCACAAAGATGACATATTCTATTATCCCATGACATTTTGGGACTTGTTCAATGCCTAGTTTCACTATGAAACTTGTGAAAATTTGTTATTATTTCAACAATGTTGGTTTTCTTCTTTACACTAGTCAAAACAAAGAGATACTTTTGTTCGTCAAGATCATGGTTGATCATCTCCTTATAGTATCTTAATTTTATTTTATCCTCTATTTCTTTATCATACCATAGTTTCTCCTTAAATTTAGATATAATATTTTTAATATTATCATTATTTTGCAAAATGGTCTCTTTATTCTCCAATGATTTAGCCAAAACTTGTCATCTTTATGCCATCCTCTCTTGAGTCGTAGGTAGTTTTGAGTAGAGTTTGAGCAATTTTGGGAATCCTCTTGTCTTCTATGTTGTTTATCTTGTTCATGTACATTAGGTACGCAGTCATAGTCATGCTCTCAATGGGGAAAAGTCTCGCTTCTATGAGGAGGATATGATATGGTGTATTGCCTTTAATTTTGGGATTATAAGTTATAAAATTCTTTTGGATCTTCTCTATATTTCTCAATGATTCTCTAAAGGTACTGTATCCCCAAACTTCACATCCATATAAGATAACAAGAGTGATGAGACTCTCAAAGATGAGTTTTTTCTTATCCCATATCCAAAGGTCTATTGATTTACAATTATTTTCAAGCCCATAATAAACTTTCCACCCTCCATTTATCATTTTCTCAATGCTATAGTTCTAGTTGAGCTTGCGGTGAATATCGATGCCAATATATTTGTATGAAGGCACTTCATCCAAGTTATTGTTGTCATATATGAAAGTATCATAAGTAATTGTTTTGGGACATTGCCACCCCAAGTATTAAATGCCAACTTTCCATACAACATTGCATGAAAC
>SNQJ01S0060267.1:122394-135977 GCA_010110895.2 Picea sitchensis
TGAGGAGAGATGTTATTAAGGTGGTTAAGGAATGAGATTAAATTGGACTGGCCATGAGGCCAGATGACAAAGGTGTCATCTACAAAACGAAACCAACATTTGGTTTTGAGATGAAAATTGTTTAGATCTAAAGTCTCGAAGTGTTCCAAGACCTCATGGTCAACTTTGACGTTGTTTCGTTATTCACCAAAATTTCGGTTTTGGAAGCCCTAACCTTGATCTCCAAATTGGTCGACCCTGAAACTCTTAACCTCATTGAAATCTGCCTCACTTCTACCTTCTTCACCTTTAAGGGGGTTTGCTATGAACAAACTAAAGGAACGTGTATGGGGTCATCCTTATCCCTAGTGGTTGTCAATATATTTATGGAACACTTCAAACACAGTCACCAATTGTCAATATATTCTCCATATCTATTGTTATTCATGCTTGAGTATTTATTAATTCCAATTCCAATTTCACTTACACAAGCAGTTGTTCTAGTGTATATTGTTCAACCTCAAAATCCACCCCCCAAATCATAGCTAGAGAAAATAACAAAACGATCCATCCATGAAGGAAGAAATACACCCATGAATTAATACATTTCCTACCTTCATATTATGCCATCAATATGATTATAGAAGAGCTCATATTCATCATTAATAACCTGGTCATAGTTCATTTCTGATAGAGCTGCAAACAATTAAAGAATGAGTCGGGCAACCTCATCATGACGAGAAATAGACTACTTCATCACTCTTACATGTTTGGCCTCCACATTTGTTGCATCTGCATGAAAGTAGGTGTACCAGTTGCATCAATCACCTCTCTCCTCCCTAACACCCCATCAAGGGGAGGTCCCTCATTTCATTTTCACTTCATGTTGTTGAGCACAGCTTTTTGGAGATAAAAGGAGTTTGTGGGAGTACTCAACAGGAATAGACAAGGGAGATCTATGGGGCATCATCAAATCTATTGGCCTCCAAGTAAGTTTTTTATGATTTGCCCCCTTTTTTTTTTCAAAATTGCAAATTTAAACCAAGATGGAATTTGGGTTTTGGAGATGGGGTTTGGTTCAAGATGAGATTTGGGGTTTTCGAACCAAGATATACACCTTGGTGTGTTTTGGAGATGGGATTTGAGTTTTGGGGATGATATTTACAAAAACAAAAATGAAAAACAAAGAAGGTTTAAGGATTACCTTTTCCTCCCTTCTCTTATGCTTCTCCTCTTCTCCCTCCTCTTATTTTCTTTCTCTCCTTCATCTTCCCCTCTCCTTCTCCTGTCCCCTCTCTCCCCCTTTCTCTTCCCCACCTATTTTTCATCCTCCCCTCCTCTCCCTCTTTTCCTCCTGCCCACCCCTCCCCCACTTCTTTTTCTTCCCCACTCTTCTCCTTCTTCCTCTTTTTCTTCATTCCTCATTTTCATTTTCTTCTCCTTGTCCCTCCTCCCCCTCTTATGTTTCCTCTTTTTCTTCTCCTTCTCCCTCTCCCTCTCCCTCTCCCTCTCCCTCTCCCTCTTACGTTTCCTCTTTTTCTTATCCCTCATCCCCCTCTCCTTTTCTTTTTCTTCTCCTTCCCCCTCCTCCCCTTCTTACTTTTCCTCTTTTTCTTATCCCTCATCCCCCTCTCCTTTTCTCTTCCTCTCCCACTCTCCCTTTACCCAGGTAAGATAAGACTCCAACACTATTTACAATGTAATGATTTGAATTGCATTAATATTTTCTTTCTCTTCTCCCTCTCCCTCCGCCCCTTCTTACTTTTCCTCTTTTTCTTATCCCTCGTCCCCCTCTCCTTTTCTCTTCCTCTCCCACACTCCCTTTACCAAGGTAAGATAAGACTCCAACACTATTTTCAATGTAATGATTTGAATTGCATTAATATCTTGACTTTTTTTTCAATTTCCAAACTTTTGTCCAAAAATATTTGTATAAAACTACAAATGGAAAAAAAAATTCAAATTTTATATTAAAAAAAAAAATTATTTCCATTGATGAAAAAATAAATTTATTTATTAACCATTTCAAAATATATGTATACCAAGTATAAGTTAAAAAGTGAGAAGGTCCAAATGACCTCAAGATATTTAAATCCTTAAAGTCATGATATGGAATCATCAATTTGAAATATCCTTTGGTGGTTGAGAAATAATGTTCTATCGTGTCCATTTTTCTCTTCATATACCCCAAATTGGTGAAAGGTTCTTCTTCCATGAAGTCTAACCTCCTCTTCAAATTAATTTCTTCTACATAGACACCTTTAATATTTTCATTTTTTTAAATAACTTTAAATATTTTTTTTTTTTTCTTCAATTTTTTTATATTATTTAGAATTGCAAAATTAATGAAACAATAAAGGTCATAAAATCAATTAAGAAATGCCACATATGCATCCATGTACTTTGGTTGAAAGGACCGAATAAAAAGTAATGGTAATACATTCCCTACAATTTTCTATTAAACATGTTAAGTGACAAGTAAAACATTAAAGCTTGATGCACGTAAACATTCTTCGATTATAGAACACGCATTTACCTCTCCCATTAGTTGTACCAAGTTAATAACCCATAGTTCCTTAAGTTATACTAAAGAATCGTCTACCACTATACTCCAATCAATTTTAAATAGACTTTCCTAATGATTTTCTTTCTCAAGGACTAAAAAGAACATGTCATGGATGTAATAATTGCATGTTTGTAGCATCATTTCTAGAGATATTTCCTTTTATCTTTATGTGATAGCATTTTCTGCATTTGTTCAAGTTAAAAAAAGTTTTGTCTAAGAGAAAAATCACATCATCACAATTTTGTTTTACCCCATTGTTTAGGTCAAATTTGAAGGCAAGTATGTGGTAATTTCGTATTTCCGATCCCTTCCCCAATAACATAATCTCCACTATTATTGACAATATGTAATGAATGAACTTCTATATTTTTATTTGAACCTTCTACTTTAGACTTTTGTGCATCTCAATTTTTCTCCTTCTCTTAAAGGTTTATGTGAACAATAATTTTTTTTACAATAAACTCAATGCCTTCCCAAAAAAATCTAATATATTATTCAAAGTTGCATCAAAATCAGATGAGTGTGAGGACTTGGTAGAAGTTATTGGAGGGCTTGTGAATGATTCTAGATGCAAGGTGACCATGCTCTGTCTATCCTTGTGTTGGTCAAAACCATCCTCCAGGTCTCTAGCAAGGCCACAAATTATGTTGGTGATGCCATGTTTCTCACCTAGAGTGCATTAGAGGCATTTCAAAAAGAGGTCATTGTAGTTATTATTATTTTATATCACTTGCTTCTTGTCTAGAATATTATACTAAGAGAGATAAGAAAAAAGCACAGATGCTACTCAATTAGCTCATGCAGGTCTACTGGCAATCTCACACCTAGAATATTTATTTCATCAAACTTTATGGGATCCTAGTGGAAAACTAATGCCCAAAAGACTATAATGAATCAAGAACTAGATTTGCAAAGCAAGGAATTGTTCATCTAAAGTTTTGACTTCTCCAAATCAACTTGGGCACCACTTTCTACATTAAATGAAATAGCATAATAAACACCATCATGATCGTCTCTCATTCCAACATATCTAACATACATGTATACTTGGATATCCCATAGGTTGTGTGCTTTACAGCAGTATGAAGGTAACTATATGCATCTAGATAAGGCTCACCCACCTTGTTGATAGGAATGTAATTATCATCACCTACTTTTTCAAATGATAAAAGTTAGTGAACTAAAGGGGTGATTTGGGTTTCTCTAAATCCTTTTCCCTACAGCAAAAGGATGAAAAATTGATGCATATAATTTACAATAACTAAAATTATGATCAAGAATGCATACACAGGTGGCCACTTTTTTTCTCATCATTAATCTAATTACTACACGAATGCAATATAACTAGCAAATGTAGGGAGTTTTTATGATTCTAAAGAGTGGAATCTAGCCTTTGTTGGAGGTTCTTTCTGAATGGAGAAAATTAAAGTGAAAAATTATGATAAGGCTAAAGGTTTTGTAGTGAAGTAAATCTACTAGGATTTTCAAATCATACCAAACCAATATTTGAAATTAATGTTTATTTTCTATGAAGACCATTCCTACCCCACTTGATTAATGTTAATGCTTGTAAATTACAATACTCCATAGGATACACAATGATTATTCGTGTGCTCATGGGATGGGATGTTGTTCCCTTTGTTCTAGTAATGTCTATCTTAATATCTATTCCAAGACTATTATTTCAATGCATGGATAAATTAAACTTAGATGATATCATTATTTAATCAAGTTACGTATGTATATTATCATTTGAAATATGCATACCACCAGTGGGAAAGGTATAATTCAAAATTATACAAATGATACTTAACCTCCCACTCCATACCTTTCTGTATTCTTCTGATTTCCATCCAATCACTCATATCCCATAACCACACACCCATCCAGATGTGTCACCCCCCTAAAATATATGTGTCCCACTTAGTTTGACATTAAACCGTCCCTTTTCAATCATTGATATCACGCATCTTCTCCTTCTCTTTCCATGGATGCATACTCTACATCACCTAGTCAAGCAAGGTAAGGGATAAACAAGGAATTTCAATGCGTTTAAGGTTGTGTTTGTCAGATGTGAGCAGTGACTTTAGTGACCTAAATACATTTAAAAATATACACAATTTTCCATATTTCTATCTTCCAATATTTACTATGGGATCCTCTCTTCTTCAATCCTTGAATTACAATGTGATATTCCGAGGAAAGATTCAATGCATCTTAATTTCTTGACCGATAACCTCTCTCTAGATGCATTTTGAGTTGACTCTATATTACTCTTCACTGATAATTATGCTAGAAGACATTCCACATTCCATGTAGAATAAACCTTCAATTCCACATTGTCAATTCCTCCTTTCAAAGGCTGAGTCACATAAACTAAGCTAGCAAAAAAAGCGGTTCAATGTTTGTCTCTACATCTATGTTGATGTTATGCATGTATTCTCAATCTTCATGTCAAATGATGTATATATTTTATTCTATGTATTTTATTTACTTTATAGTGTATTTTGATATGCTTTTAACTTGTTATATTTCTCTAATGAGTGTTTTAGTACCATATTCATTTTATGATGAACATTGATGAAACTTAATTGATCTTCTTATGTACATGCACAATTAAGGTTACGAAAATTAATTGTCATGAAAGTCTTCAAGTCAAATGAAGAGATGCAATTAGAAGGTGCTGTGATTTTATCTATAATATCATTTATTAATAATATTTAATATATTGGTTTAATCTATGTGATTATTAAATATGGTTTCTCTTATTGCATATAGTTAACTGACTATAGTTATGCTTGTTATAGATGTGCTCGTTTAACCATGAACAATATCACTATTGTCACCCAACCATCTGAAGCCACCTAGCACCTTATTATGACAAAGAAGAATCACAGTATGACAATATCCAAGAGAAGATAATGCACCAAGCAAGAAGTAATTAAAGTTGATTAGAGAGTCCAACAGAAGATAGAAACAATGAACTTGAGCTGGCAACCTTCTCAGGGACTTAGGCACAAGAATGTGTGCGGTCTTATGCAAAGTTATAGCTAGGTCAGCTATTGTGTAAAAGTGAAGACCCGTATGTGTTATACTAGCCTCTGGGCTTGCACAGGCGACTTCTCATTTTGGGTACTAATTAATTCATATTAATTATCTCTCTTAGGCAACAACTCTTCTAGGGAGTTGTTTGTGTTGTGTGAGGTTCACGTGGAGTTGATGACTTCACTGCTTAATATCAGCACTCCATCCTAATGGGAGGTAAGTGTGGTGTGGCTGGGGTCAACTGGACATGTTAATTGTGTCGGATGATATGTTGTTGTGTGTGTTTGTGTGTCCATGTGTTTCATTCACTGTGGTCGTGGTGGAACCTCCAGGCACTCATCAGGGTCCATGGTGGACTATAAAACATGAAACAATGTGAATGGTGGGTCTATGCAGGACTTGGGCTGTTCCTCCATGTGACCAAGGTGAGGCATGTGTTGGGCTCTCCAGGACTGTACTGCCGACAGGAAGGTATGCAGTTGGGCTGGAACATATAGGAACATAGAACTTCAGAATTGCTTGGAAGGGAATGGATCTGCACAGAGTGTTGTCCCCTGATTTAACAACACAGACCATTCACCTAAGACTCTTCAGTACTCATCGTTGCAGTGAATGAATGTGAACCATTGTGGGACCGTTTCCTAGGAAATCACTATCTCACCAACCTCCAAGCAGTCATTCTTGAAATTGCTCACAAGCTGTAAGCTTGAAAGAATATTGTCTAGATTAGTGAACCGATTCACTAATAGAAGTGGCCAATCAAGAGAGATTGTCCCCATGTTAACCCTGATTGGAAATGCGTTGTCTATATGGTACATCTGACAATCCATGAACCATTTCATTCACGAAAATGACCGGTGGACCATTTTCAGACAATGCGTAATGCAATGGAAATCTGAAACCACTTTTGAACTAGAAGAGGCGCTTAAGATGGACCATTTTCAGGAAACTTAGTACATCCTCAATTCAATGATATATGGAGTCTCCCTCCCAACTTGGAGAGTCATTTATTTCCTCTCAGCTAAGGGAGTTATTTACATGATCCCCAATTTGTCTCGGAAATATGAAAACTTTATTATGGATAGAGGCTTTGTGGGGATATCTGTTGTCTACTCATTTGTTGAAGTACAGGTACTTCTCCTTCTGGACTTTATCTCGAATGAAAGAGTATTTGATCTCAATGTGTTCGATCTATCATGAAACACTAGTTAATTGATAGCCTTATGCAACTCACGATTGTCCTGTGTATGATGAATCACGGAACTTTGGTCCAAATAATGTGGTCGGCTTTCTCGACCCTTATTTCTTACCTCATGTTGCATGTAGCTACGATGGCGTCGTGACTTATGTTTCTTCCTTCCCCAAGACATCATAGCAAACCCAAAGCTGAAACACGGCATTACTCTTCTTGTCTTTTGCACTTCATTAATCTGAGTCTGTGAATCCATGAAGTTCTATGTCACTGGATGCGGTATATATCAAACCACTGGTGCCTGAATATATATTAGAACATGGTTTGCAATTGTCCAATGCTCATGTCTAGGTTCACAGGCAGATACGTTGCATAGCTGTGAAATCGTTATTGTCGATATAGGGATGAGTCTAGTGGATCATAATCCTAGTCTCTTATTTTTTTCTTATATCTATGGTCATAGGAGTGTCATGGATTTTCAATCCATTATTCCAAACTACGAAGAATATGTATTGCATGTTTTCCTTGTCCAAGTAATACTTCGCCACGCTTCTGAGTCCCAGTAATAATGCATGAGTTCAAGATGTCATCAAACTCATAAGCTAGTTAAGTTTTTGGATATTGAGAGACTCTTCACCTGTTATGATCTATTCATAACAGGTGAATAGATCGTCAATATATAGTAGTATAATTATAGGTTCATTGTTCATGACTTTGTAGTATATATTTGGATCTGCATGACTTTTGGAGAAACCAAGTCTCATTAGATAGTTGTTTATTACGTATACCAAGCTCTTGGGCTTGCTTCAGTTCAATCTTTCTTTAGTAAATAAGTGGAATGTACTTCAAACCCACTGAGGTTGTTCAATGTATACTTATTTTTCGATTACTCCATTGAGGAAAGTTGTCTTTGTCCATCTTATGTAAACTCCATCCATGGAAATGACAAAGAACCTTGATAAGCTCGGAAGTATATCAGCAGCTTTGTCATAATCTTGAACTCTCTAGCTATGAACCTTGCTTTTATATTTATCCACGCTTCTGCCACATTTTTTTATTCTTATTTTGAAGTTACTCTTGATTTTTCTTTAGGTCTAGGTATCATTTCCCATACATCATTTTCATGATAATTTGGTGTTCTGTCACATGGCTTCTTTCCATTGTTTCTTCTAAGTTGCTTCTTCAAATTTGGTGGGTTCTTCATTTATAATTTTTTGTCATACATGTTGCATAGATGGAAAATTTTTGAGCTTCTTACTTTTGAAGGTCCCACTTGGGGCCTTGAGTCTTCACTTCTTGTAGAAACTTCAAGCCAAGCTGATTGTTTCTTGGTCTTAGGTACATGATTACTTTTGGTCCACATGGTTGCATCGAATGGTATTCTTTTTCTTCATTTTGGTTTTATAGAGACTGTGTCTTCATACTCTCTTCTTCTTCTATAGTTTCAACTGTAAAGTTTCTTGAAAATAATACATATATTTTCATTGAAGGTCACGTCTCTACCGACTTCAATCTTATGTTGTTCGGGATATAGATTCTATAACCTTGGATGATTCACTACTCCGCGAGAATGTGCCTTCTCACGAGGGTTCACAATTTATTCCTTTTATCTTTGGAATATGAGAATAAACTTTACATACAAATATTCTTAAAGGTTACCTCCACATTGGGTTTTCTCCACGAGAGGCTTCTTAAGGTATGTGTCCTTCAATATCACGATGGGACTTCTATTTTGAACAATAATATATTGTTTCATAGTTGCTTCTCACATAAAAGAACGATTTCTTCAATGGAATCGTTCTTCCTTTTACCTTTACACCATTTGTTGAGGTACTCCTCCTAATCCTGGCAGTTTGCAAAGGCAAATTCCTTTGATGTATTCTCCTCCATTATCGTAAGGTCTTGATTTTTTTCTTGTTTGTAGGGTTCTCTATATACGCTTTGAATTGAAACTTGTTATAGGTCTTGTCTTCGAGATATAACAAAATCTTTCTTGAGTAATCATCTATAGAAGATTACGTGAAGTGAGAATATGAGAGATTTGATTGGCATTGGACCGAAAACATCTTAGTGTATTAGATCTACAATCTCCTTATATCTATTGTTGTTGCTTGAGAATGATTTCTTAACATTCTTACCAAGAACTTTAGAATTCCTTCGTATTATTGTAGGTACATGGTATGGTGTTCATGTACATCTTTTTTGAAAAGGCAATTAGCGATAGTTAATGAGTGTACCTTACATTGCCAGAAGTTCATTTGGGATTGACTTGTCATGGCCGCAAGGTTTCTTCATTTTGTTCTAGTGGTCTATATAGATTCCGTGTTCCAATGACCCTAGCATTCTCTATCTTTGGGTCTTTATTAACCAAGATAACCTTTCCATCTCTGACTATTATGTTTCACTGTCTCTAGGCAGATATGGATACAAAGATTCTTTTTCTAAACCGGTGCATATAAAGACATTCAAATGAACATTTGTTGCATGTTTTCAGGCTTGTCCAAATCCTTATTTGGGTAAGTGCTCTCCCCGTCTCTACCTTGTCACGATGTCTTCTTTCATTTGAATTTGAGAGTCGGCAGTCTCGGAGTCTTATGCCTACGGCCAGCATCAATTATCCACATGTCTTCAATCGTTCCTATAGTGTTGAGTAGATGACTAGTCTTTTCATTCATGACTTGGGTTGACTGAGTGGTGGTCAGCGGCAGTCAAACTTCAGCCTTGGCGTTTATGCCGAGAGTTCCAAGAGGTGTGTTGGGCTAGGGCACACTTGAATACCTTCTTCTTAGTGAGATGTGTTCCATCATAAGGTGTTGGATGGGGTTTAGGTTTCTTTGCTAGTAACCCTGGCAGGCAGTGTCTTGGAAGCTGCTCCACGCTGAAATAGGTTATTCCTTCGAGCTGAGTATCCTAATGGCTATGCTTCCTTCCAACGATTAGTGAATGAAGGAGGTAGAATGTAATGGATGTGCCCGTTTAACCACAGACAATATCACTATTGTCACTAAACCATAAAGCTGAAACCACCACAGAGCACCTTGACAGCAATGGAGAGAGAAGAATCACGGTAACATCAGAATGTGCTCGTTTAACCATAGACAATATCCCACTATTGTCACCCAACCATAAGTAGAAGCCACCTTAGAAACACCTTGACCTTGTGAGGAAGAATCTGGTAACAAACCAATATGAAAACAAGACTAATATAAGCAAAGTAACCAAAGTTGATGGAGAGTCCAATGAAGATAGAAATAAGACTTCAAAGCTAGCTTCTCCCAAGACTTAAGCACAAGAATGCAAAGCTATGAGTCGCCTGAAATCAGCTGTGGTGTGTGTAAAGTAAAATTTGTTGCTTTTCCATGTATTATTTTATACTAGCTTTGGTGAATTTGCACAGACGACTTCTCATTTTGGGTACTAAGTAATTCATATTAATTATCTCTCTTAGACGACAACTCTTCTAGGGTTATATTCAATTCTTTTCTTACTTCCAAAATATTCTAGTCTAGCCAAAGGTTACACATGGAGTTGATACCTCAAGCTTCTATAATATCAATAGTAACCCTACTAATGAAGAATTAAAAGATGCCTTAAGGAATGGTTATGAAAAAATGATGGTAGATTTGGAGCCCATACCCCAGATAATTAATTGTTATTTATGTGTTTATTTTTTAACTTCTAAATAGTTGGAATCATTAATTGATTGATTGAAATAAAATATATCTTTCAAACTATTGATGACAAGGGTGACACAGATGGATCAGAGGGTATTGACAATTGTTTAACCTATACGTTTTTTATTACATTTTTAAATGTTAGCGATTTTTAATTTTATTGAACTCGAATTCTTTTATTATGTTTCTATAGAGTGATGAAGAGGAGGGTTCAAAAAATCAGAAAGGAACTATATTTATGTGTTTATTTTTTAACTTCTAAATAGTTGGAATCATTAATTGATTGATTGAAATAAAATATATCTTTCAAACTATTGATGACAAGGGTGACACAGATGGATCAGAGGGTATTGACAATTGTTTAACCTATACGTTTTTTATTACATTTTTAAATGTTAGCGATTTTTAATTTTATTGAACTCGAATTCTTTTATTATGTTTCTATAGAGTGATGAAGAGGAGGGTTCAAAAAATCAGAAAGGAACTAACAACAATTCAACCAACTTCTAATGTCAAATTCATTCATTTCATTATATGTGTACATGGTTTCATGCAATGTTGTATGGAAAGTTGGCATTTAATACTTGGGGTGGCAATGTCCCAAAACAATTACTTATGATACTTTCATATATGACAACAATAACTTGGATGAAGTGCCTTCATACAAATATATTGGCATCGATATTCATCGCAAGCTCAACTAGAACTATAGCATTGAGAAAATGATAAATGGAGGGTGGAAAGCTTATTATGGGCTTGAAAATAATTGTAAATCAATAGACCTTTGGATATGGGATAAGAAAAAACTCATCTTTGAGAGTGTCATCACTCTTGTTATCTTATATGGATGTGAAGTTTGGGGATACAATACCTTTAGAGAATCATTGAGAAATATAGAGAAGATCCAAAAGAATTTTATAACTTATAATCCCAAAATTAAAGGCAATACACCATATCATATCCTCCTCATAGAAGCGAGACTTTTCCCCATTGAGAGCATGACTATGACTAGGTACCTAATGTACATGAACAAGATAAACAACATAGAAGACAAGAGGATTCCCAAAATTGCTCAAACTCTAGTCAAAACTACCTACGACTCAAGAGAGGATGGCATAAAGATGACAAGTTTTGGCTAAATCATTGGAGAATAAAGAGACCATTTTGAAAAATAATGATAATATTAAAAATATTGTATCTAAATTTAAGGAGAAACTGTGGTATGATAAATAAATAGAGGATAAAATAAAATTAAGATACTATAAGGAGATGATCAACCATGATCTTGAAGAACAAAAGTATCTCTTTGTTTTGACTAGTGTAAAGAAGAAAACCAACATTGCTGAAATAATAACAAATTTTCACTAGTTTCATAGTGAAACTAGGCATTGAACAAGTCCCAAAATGTCATGGGATAATAGAATATGTCATCTTTGTGACACTAAAAGGGTTGAAAATGAAAAGCACTTTCTCTTAGAATGTCTTGCGTATACCCAAATTAAATCTCAATTTCAAAAGATTTGTCACAATACCAACCTTTCTAACCTTCTAACTCATCAAAACTATGGTGATCTTGGAACACATATCTTAATGCTTTCGAGCACGGAAATAAAATTCTAAAGAAATCCAAGTAATCTCTTATCTTTCTTAAGGTATGATAGACCAATTTTGGTCTTAGTGGACATTAAATGTCATCAACACCACCACCACCACCATTTGTTTACAGGCAAAAAATTGAAATGGTTATTTTATGATTTAATTTAAAATTACATATATACATACTTGATATTGGTTTTTTAAGCTCGGTGGGTTAGCTTGAGTGGTTGAGTGTTCCAAATTTTAAGCAAGGGGTCATAGGGTTAAGTCCTTGAATTGGCTACCTTTGTGGATATTATGGGTCTCACTCGATGTCCCTGTCGAGTTAGGTCGCCAACACTGCAACTGACTTGATTACTCTGGGTATCATCCTCAAAATGAGGGGAAGTACCTGGTGGGCTTCCTCGAGATGTGCATTTCATCATATATGTATGTATGTATATTGTTTTTTGTTTCCATGGTGTGAAATTCAATTTATGGTAGCATGGTAAAATTTCATTATTGTGTTTATGAATACATGGTTTTTCTCTCATGGTGTGAAATTGATTGAATGTTTAGTAGGGTATTACATTTATATATACATGGATTTTGTTATCAGGATTAGTACATTGTAAAATAAACTTATACTAATCATCAATATTTAAATATTATAAAATTAATAATTAATAATTAATTATCAATTGGATCTAGTTCAAGTGGTTGAGAGGAGGAATGTTATCCTCTCCATAGAGTCAAATCTCACTTGTGACATGTTCGTTCTTTTTTAGCCAATTGTTGTTGAGGTTGTCAAGATAACCAACAATCCCATTCTCACTTACGAGCTTGAGCGGAACGAATTATATTTCAAGGAAAAAAATAATTAATAATTAATTAAACTAATAATAATAATTAATAATCAACAATAATAATAGTAATAATGAATTTAAGTCGTCCTCCAGTACTCAGTCTCCTAAGGGGTCCAGGATCCGTTATACCCTTCGCAATAAGGTTATTTCCTCTGAGGCTTCGAGCGGATGCGATGCGGAAGATCCACTCAGGTATGGTTTGGGGTCTCTTCCTCAGGCTTTGTCTTTTTCACGGGGTCAGGACAGGGGCTCACACTTTCTTCTAGCACAAGATCGAGCCAAACTCGATGTGGCTTCGAGCAGGCAAACCTCCATTGAATGGGCGCTTAGAGAAAAGAAACCCCAAGAGTTGGTTACCTCATGAAAATTCTCCCCTTCAACTGTAGGGGTTTGGCGAGCCCGGCTAAAAAATCATCTTTGAAAAGACTAGTTTTTATTAACAACCCGGACGTAATCTTTCTCCAAGAAACCCTGGGAGTCAGCGAGTTAGTGGTAAATTCTTTGGAAGCACTTCTTCTCGGCTGGTCGTTTGTGGCGGTAGATGCAAAAGGACGCTCTAGGGGTCTTGCCACAGGTTGGAGACACATGAGCGGCAGATGTGATAGTGTATGGGGCTTTGATTCGGGGATTGGCCTCTTTTTGTTCTATGAGGAGCTAGGGCGTGTCTTCGTGCTCATTAATATTTA
>SNQJ01S0060268.1:0-14436 GCA_010110895.2 Picea sitchensis
TCATTAAATAGTTTTTGGATCCCACAACTTAAAAACACTTTAAGTTATAAAGTACATTCACTTTATAAGAGCACTTTATTTAAAAAGTCACTTTACAAATAAAACATGTCTAGGAATTATGACTTTATGTCCTCTCCATGACAAAACACAAAAACATGAATGAGGACATCCCTTGTTATATTTCAACACTTATGAAGAAGGGGTGCATACACCCAAGTGTGTCACCTTGGGGTGCACCAGTCCTGTTCATGAAGAAGAAGGATGGGATGCTCAGATTGTGTGTGGATTTCAGACAATTGAACAAAGTGACTATAAAGAACAAATATCCTCTGCCGAGGATTGATGACCTCTTTGATCAGTTGAAGGATGTGAAGATATTTTCAAAGATAGACCTCATGTCGGGATATCACCAGGTAAGGATAAGGGATGAAGACATCAGCAAGACCGCCTTTAGAACAAGGTATGGTCACTATGAATTCACAGTCGTGTCATTTGGATTGTCAAATGCACCCATTGTTTTTATGTGCCTGATGAATGGTGTATTCTGGGACTATCTAGACAAGTTTGTCATAGTCTTCCTAGATGACATTCTGGTGTATTCCAAGTCAGAGGAAGAGCAAGAGAAACATCTGAGGATGGTGTTGGAAGTGATAATAGAGTACCAATTGTATGCCAAGTTGAGAAAATGCTCATTTTATCAAGAGAAAATCCATTAGTTGGGGCATATTATTTCAAAGGATGGGATAGTTGTAGATCCTGAGAAGATTGAAGCCATCAGAGAATGGTCAATGCCAAATAACGTGATGGAAGTCAGATCCTTTATGGGTCTAGCTAGTTATTACAGAAGGTTTATCATAGGGTTCTCGAGGATAGCTCACCCTATCACTTCCTTGCAAAGGAAGGAGAAGAAATTTCAGTCGACAGAGGATTGTGAGAGAAGCTTCCAACAATTGAAGAAAATGTTAACCAGTGCTCCAATCCCAAGGATTGAAAATCCAAAAGAAGACTTTGTAGTGTGTACATATGAATGCAAAGAAGGACTGGGAGGAGTCCTCAGTCAGAATAGATTTGTAATTTGTTATGAATCCAAAAAGTTGAAAGATCACGAAAGGAACTATGCAACGCATGATTTGGAGTTGGCAGCCATAGTTCATGCTATAAAGAAATGAAGGCATTACATCATGGGAAGGAGGTTCGAACTAAGAACATACCACAACGGTCTAAAATATTTGTTTGATCAACCAACCCTGGATGCTAGACAGAGTAGGTGGTTGAAGTTTCTTTATGAATATGATTTCGCTATCAATCATATCAAAGGGAAGGAAAACAAAGTGGTTGATGCACTCAACAGGAGAGTGCATGAATTACATGCTACAACCATTATCATGTACCAAACTGATATTCAAAGCATAATTTCATAGGCTGCAAATACAGATTTGTAGTACAGGGATTTGGTAGCAAAGCTACAACAAGGTAAGATGCCACAGAAAGTGGAGAATTATAAGTTGGAAACTAATGGAATACTTTTGTACAAGAACATAATTTATGTACCTAATGTCCAGAACTTGAAACTTATGATTTTGAATGAAATGCATAATGTTCCTTATGCATGACACCCTGGATATCAGAAAACTGTGGCAGCAGTCAAGAGACATTACTTTTGGCCAGGTATGAAGAAGGAAGTTGTAGAATACATCGTGATATGTATGGAGTGTTAGAAGGTTAAAGTTGAGCACAGACACCCAGCAGGATGTTGCAACCTTTAACCATTCCTAAGTGGAAGTGGGAGGTAGTGACAATGGATTTCATCATGGGATTGCCCAGAACAGGCAAGCAACATGATTCAATCATGGTGGTGGTGGACAAGCTTACAAAATCTTCCCATTTTATTCCACTAAAGACTACTCACAAGGCAACGGATGTTGCTGATATTTTTATGAGGGAAGTAGCACAATTGCACAATATTCCCAAGACAATTGTGTCTGACAGAGACCCAAAATTTACCTCGAATTTATGGAAAGGGTTATTCGAGGGGTTCAAAACAAATCTGAACTTTAGTACAACCTATCATCTTGAGTCTGATGGGCAGACAAAGAGGGTGAATCGAGTAATAGAAGACATACTAAGGATGTATGTGATGGACAAACCATCGAAATGGGAAGACTACCTACATTTTGTAGAATTCGCCTACAACAATGGGTATCAAGCATTGTTGAAGATGAGCCCATTTGAAGCACTTTATGGCAGAAAGTGCAATACTCTAGTAAGCTAGGATAATCCAACTGATAGGGCAGTAGTTGGGCCAGAGTTGCTCAAGTAAATGGAAGAACAGATACTAAAAATTAAGCAGAATTTGAAAGCTGCCCAAGATAGGAAGAAAATTTATGCTGATAAAAACATAACCCACAGAGAGTTTAAAGTGGGAGAGCATGTTTTCCTGAAAGTGAAATCCAATAGAAGTTCCCCGAAGCTGGGAAACTGCGCCAAGTTGGCAGCCAAATTTTGTGGGCCATTTGAAATCCTAGAAAGGATTGGGCCAGTTGCATATATGCTTGCATTACCTGCATCCATGACTGTACATAATGTGTTTCATGTTTCATTGCTTAAGAAATATATACCTAATGCTAATCATGTAATTGATTGGAATGTGATTTAGGTGGAGCAAGAAGGTGTCCTGCAAGTGCATCMTGTGTGCATATTGGACCGTAAAAGAAAACAACTCTGGAATCAAGTCATAGGGCTTGTAAAGGTCCAGTGGACCTGGTACGGTTCTGAGGACATGACATGGGAGCATGAGGATGTTATGCGGGCAGAATACCCGCATCTTTTTGAATATTTTGAAAATCTTGTTGATGTTGTGTGAAAGTTGCACTGAGGACAGTGCAAAAATAAGGGGAGGGGATTGTAATATCCCCAAGGAGGAGCCATGTTGTAATCATGTTTATGAATTGTAATCATGTTTATGAATTGTAATCATGTTTATGAATGGTAAATCATGTTTTGTAGGCTAGTGAGCCAAGTATTGATAAACTGGTGGGATTATGTGTTTATTAGGCTGGAGAGCCTAAGTGTTAAAGGCCATGAACATGTTTTTGTATATGTAATATGAAGAACATTAATAAAGATTAAACATCACTGCGTGCAGACCGACCATGAAGAAAGAGTGATGGGGTACTAAGCTTCCATAGGGTGGGTAAGGGAAAAGGGGCTAATATTAGGGGCTTAATCCTTGAGAATAATATTTTATTATTATTCTAAATCTGTGTGACAAAACATGTTTTTATCCTAAGTCCTGGGAGAGGCAATGCATGCAGCTCCAAGTGTACAAAAGGGAACGCATGCATCTCTAGGAAGATAAGTGTCGACCTGGGCGCATGCGGTTAAAAGTTGAAGCGTCAGCTGAGTTTGGGGTTCCTCGTCCATTCAGCCATCAGCTGTCTGAAACCGGGAATTTCGTCTGATCTCTGCATGTATACCCTCATGCAGCTCTGAAAACCGAGGCCTATGATGTTCTCTTGAGAAGCCGATACACCCTCTGTCTGAACTGTTGAGTCTGTGTTCGACCTCTGCGTGGATTTATTGTCACGCATCCTGAAACCAGTGTTACCTAAACCATGTTGTGTCTTAGTGGCCTGTTGTCGTTTTCTGGATGTCCACACCCAATTTTCCTGTTCCTGTTGTCACCCATGAGTTAACCAAAAGCTGTTGTTGTTTCTGTTATCCTGAACTTGTGGGAATTGAGTTGAAAACTGGTTGAAGAACCAGGTTGTCAGGCCTATGAGCAACTCTCTCCAGGTGTGAGAGTCTATTGGGAAGTGGTTTTCTCCTAGAGAGAGTCCAGCACCAACTACAGAGCTATGAGAATTCTTGATCCGGCCTGTTGCTGAGACCCAAAGAGAGAGATGAAACATCGATGGACTGTGCTTTTGAAGGTGTATACTCCTAGGTGGAACAAGCATGTGGGGAATGAGAGTCCATGAGTAGTGGGCGTAAGAAGGCTCCTAGAGAGAATCCTTCCAGATGCTCTGTTCAGTTTTCCGGTAACCTCAGCCTAGTCTAGGATTCCCTTGCCCTAGGTGGAACTTGGTCCCAGCTTAGGGGTGACCCACTGTTGAGTGTGATGAGCAGTGTGGTCTAAGTCTGGGAGGTTCGTGGAAGGTCTGCACGTAGATGGTGGAGTTACACCAGTTTCAAAGATAAGTATATGGATGTGTTTAAAATCAATTAAAATGCATGGCTGTGATGCTTGCACTATTATCATGTATTCCATTGTAATGATATTTACTGTTAATTCCATTAATTTTGTATGTTAGCAGTAATTATATGTTTACTCTGTGTTAAGTCATTTAACTTCTTTTAAATGCATACTATATAACTTTGAGAATGTTTCTGCATAGTAGCATTGCCCGACCATGGGGTTGATGGCTGGGGATGTTACAACGACAATTGGTATACACTTATACTTCACGGTGGTTGGACGAGGCAAGGATAGGTGGTTGTAATCGGAGAACTCAGGGAGTTGCAACCTCCTTCTAGTTGGAGCTAGAAAATTCAAGGAGTTGTAGCTTCCTTTAGGTTGGAGCCTAAGAATAGGGGGTTAGAGCCTCCTTCCAGTTGTAGCTGGAGAATTTGAAGTTGGTGCTTCCAATGAATGTATTATTTTGATATATAAGAAAATCACTCTATTGTTTTATCCCATTTGGGTTTCCACGTAAATTATGGTGTACTATGTATCTATTGTGACATGATGTTGTTTATGATTATACTGCAGATGATATATTGAATAATAATGATAAAATGTTGAATATTGTTGAAGAATATGCTATGGTTAAAAGTACTATAATCGCTCATTATTGATTTACCCCCACTCTCATTAATCCAACAATTGGAATCAGAGTCCTTCAGAAAGAAGTTTAACCACTGGAAGGAGATCATGGACTATGATAGGATTGGGGTACCACCATTTGACGGTCAAACTATGACTTCTAGAGAATATGAATGAAAGGATATGTACAGGAACATGGATTCGATGTTTGGTGAGCAGTATTAGATGGATACAAGCACCAATAACTCCCCCGACATATAAGGATGGAAAGAAACTTGAAGAAAATGATTATAGAGATAAAAATGTTATCATTAATGGTTTGAATGAATCAATATACACCAAGGTTGTGCATTGTGAATCCGAAAAATAAATCTGGGACAAACTGAAGAATATATACAAAGGATATGCCAAAGTTAAAGGAGCCAAACTTCAAACATTTAGAGTCAAGTTCGAACGATTGAAGATGAAGGAAGATGAAAACATTGCCTCCTACTTTCTACAAGTTGATGAGACAGTCAATGTCATCAAGGACTTGTGAGAAGAAATGAAGGAAACAATTATTATTTAAAAGGTACTAACGTCTCTACCTATGATATATGATCCGAAGATTTCAACCTTGGAAGAG
This sequence comes from Picea sitchensis, assembly GCA_010110895.2. NCBI lineage: Eukaryota > Viridiplantae > Streptophyta > Pinopsida > Pinales > Pinaceae > Picea > Picea sitchensis. Next base: position 5,451 of record SNQJ01S0060268.1, read on the forward strand.
AGAGAATATCTAGACACCTTGAGCATGAATGAGCTACACGGGATACTCACAACTTATGAAATCATGAGGAAAAAGCAAGACAATCCAGTCATGAAAGAAGCAACATTCAAGGTGTCAAAGAAGATAAAGAAGAAATATAAACAGAAGGAAAAGTCAGATTGTAGCTGCAGTGATGATTCAAAGGAAGATGAATAGGTGGATAACTTCATCAGAAGGTTGAAAACTGGAACCGAAAAATACAAAGGTAAGCTTCCATTGATTTGTTTTAATTGTGATGGTGTTGATCATTTTGCTAATAAATGTACTTATAATAAAAAGAAAATAAATGAAGAAGAAGATGACCCTAAACAGAAAAATCCAATTCAAAAGGTAGAAGAAATAAAAACAAGTTTTTCAAGAAAAATCTTTGCACCTAGGAAGACAATTCCTCATTAGAAAAATATGAAGTCAGTGACAGTGATACAAAAAGGGTACTATTCATGGAAATAGAAGACTCTGATGAAGAAGGATCCAAAGAAGAATATGAAGAGGAAAAAGTCTATTACAAAGAATAATTGTTGAGTGCCATAAAATTTATTAAAAGAGAAAAAACGAAAAACAAGACACTCCATGTAGAATTAACGAAGATAGAAGAATCTCATAACTCCAAAGAAGTTGAGCAAACAATCACGAAGATAAAACTCTAGGAAGAATAAGTCAATATGATTAAAGAAGCACTCAGAGGAAAGTTATATGAAAAGGAAAGGATCATTGAAAATTTATAAGCAGAGATAGTCATTCTAAGAAAAGATCTTCAAAAGAAGGACATGCAACAAAACAATACAAGGATATTGGATAATATCATTAACAGTCAAATACCTTACTATAACATATATGGATTAGGATACAATCAGAGGCAGACAGAGAAAGGTTCAAGTTCCAAAATGTCAGAGCCAAGAAACTATGTAGAATCCCTCAGAGGTCCCTCAAAAGAAGAAGACATGAAAACTCAAGAGGAATATTACAGAGACACCGCACCACCTAGAAGATTCAAAAATCAGTATCAACAATAGCCAGCTATAGAAAAACCTCAAAAATAAGAAGGATTCAGAAGAGAGGCACCATTCAAAAGATCTTCTACTCGTAGGTATCAAACTATTTTTCTTGGTTCATATTATTCATGTTATAATTTTGGACACAAAGCTATGAATTGTAGAGCCAATACCAAGAACATAAGCAACAATGAGGGCTATACAAGAAATAGTTATCCAAGAATATTTCATGAAGCATAAAGTAGAAGCTATAACATATTTGGATCTTTAAGTGATGAGGTAGAATTCTACAAGTGAAACAAATTTGGACATATAGCTAGAGATTGCAGACTCATTGTTCCTCCAAGGGAACCAACGCATAATATCAACAGTCATAAGCAAGAACCACAAAGGATAGGATAAGAAATAAGGATCAATTCAACACTGAAGAATGCAATCTTGCTCTACAAGCTCAACACAAGAAACATGGATGGTATGTTGACAGTGGATGCTAAGAGCATATGGGAGGTGATAAAGTCTGGTTTCTGACATTGAAGAAGGAAAGAGATGGATCGGTTTCATTTGGGAATGACAACTCATCCAGGATCATTGGAAAGGGGACAATCAAGCTTGGAAGTAAGGATGCCATGGCAGAAAATGTTTTACTAGTTGAAGACATGAAACACAATTTGTTAAGTGTAAGTTAAATGTGTGATCAAGGAAACAGACTTGTGATTGATTCAAAGAAGTGTGAAATAAGGAAAGTATAATCAGGAAAGTTGGTAGCTATAAGGAATCCAAGAAACATATATGTTCTAAATGAAATAGGAAAGGAAAGATGTTTCTTAGGAAAGGATGATGAAAGTTGTCTCTAACACAAAATAATGGGTCACATAAATTTTAATAATCTTGTCAAAGTTAGAAAAAACGAAGCAGTAAGAGAAATGTCGGAGATCTCGAAGCCAACAAACATTCTATGCAAGCATTCTCTACAAGGAAAACAAACCAAGACAAAGTTAAAGTCAAAGGAATACTGCACAACAAAACCACTGAAATTATACATACTGATCTGGTTGGATCGACAAGAACAAAATGATTGAAAGATGAAAAATATTGTTGATTATTTGGGTTGGTTGTCATTGTTGTCAACCCTTGAAGAAATCCGGTAGCACAAAGGTTTGGGTAATGGACCCAAGTTTGCTTGATCTATAATGGTATGAGTTTTAATATATTTGAAGGTAAGACTATTCTAGATGGATAGTACATGTCATGCCATTTTCGATGGTATGTGGAATGCCACATAACTCCTCACGGTTAGAGAGTTATGGCCATGTGAAGTTGGAGAACCCTCATGAGTCATCTAGAAGCCCCAAAAGGTCAAAGAAGTCAAAGTGGTTGAAAAGAAGAAATTATTTAAATAATAAAGTGAAGTGATGAGTGTACTACAAGTCAAAGTGGATACAAAATAAATTATTTAAATAATAAAGTTAATAGAGAAATTACTAAGTGGACAAGTGGTTAGAAGTGGGTTAGCCCTAAAATAAGGAAAGTGGTTTAAGAGATTTTAGAAGGTAAATAATAAAGTGAAGTGATGAGTGTACTAGAAGTCAAAGTGGATACAAAAAAATTATTTAAATAATAAAGTTAATGGAGAAATTACTAAGTGGACAAGTGGTTAGAAGTGGGTTAACCCTAAAATAAGGAAAGTGGGTTAAGATGGGTAAAAGGTAACCCCTTGAGGAAGTTACATGGAAGTATAAATAAGAGTCAAGGCTCTCTCATTTTAATCACACATGAGAATATTGAATATATACAAGTGACTGAGGTAACCAAAGGATATCTAAGCCAGAATTTCAGAGGGAAGGTGAAGTAAAGAAGGTTGAAATTCAAGGGAGGATAAATTTTTTTGATGATGCTTTCTAAGGTAGGTTATTTACATGTCAACTCACCATTTTCACAATAAAAAAAAATTTAGAATGATTCAAACCATGAAATTGGGAGGTCGTTGAAGAAACATATCCAAGTAGTTGTGATAAAAATTTCAGCTTGTGGGTCGTTGTAGTTTTGGAGTTACACTCCGTGGAAAATAGGGTTTTTGGCTAGTTCTGAAACTAGTCTAAAACAAGTGTTTCGGGTAAAAATGTCATAACTTATTCATAGAAGATCCAAATTCAATAAGACCAAATGTATTAGTTAGAGTACAGTCTTTTTTATTTTGTGGACCATTTTTAGATACACACAACAAATTTTCCATGTATGTCACTCTCTACAAGTTATCTCTCTAGAATAAGTTAGAATTCAACAAGGTATGACATTTTTGCTATAACTCCTTTTCTGAGAGGTTCCAAATAGTGAAACCTAGAGGAATTGCATAAAGACACTAAAGAACATTGTGTAATATTTTTAGATCTCCATTCATTACAGGTACATAGTTATGATTATTTCAAGTTAGGGTTGTTGACTGATCCAAAATTAGTCATGTGAGACTAAAGTAAAGTTTGATGAAAATGATAGTCTCTTGTTGTTAAAGTTAAGGAAGGTTTGCAGGTATGTGATCATATACACTAGGTCTATTACAAAGTTACAAATCATATTTGGATGATGAAATTGATGAGGGCTTTTGGTTGAGGTACATGTTGGATACATGGTTGAGACAAGTAGTTGATGAGTTGACACATACATGAGGTGTATAGTTGATGATGTTGGTACATCTTGGTGAGTCATAGTTTATGTGTATTTGATGCATGATTGGTACATATTTGATGCATTTTTTATGCACGTGTTGATGGTACAGGGTGGTGCATTCTTGATGCACTTGTTTATGGCACAGGTTGATTACAGGGTGGTTGGACGGGGAAATGACAGGTGGTTGTAGCCACCTTCTATTTATAGCGAGAGAAAATAGGGGTTTGTAGCCTCCTTTTGGTTGTAGCTAGAGAATTTGGGAGTTGGATCTTACGTCAGGTTGTACCCTGAGAAACTAGGGGATTGTAGCCTTCTTTTGGTTGTAGCCAGAGAATTAGGGAGTTGGAGCTTCCTTCAGGTTGTAGCCTGACAAACTAGGGGGTTGGAGCCTCTTTTCAGTTGCAGCTGGAAAACAAAGGAAGTTGGTGCTTCCAATGAATGTAATTCTTAAATACATATAAGAAAAATCATTTTGTGGTTTTCTCCCTCTTTGGGTTTCCACATAAAAACATGGGTGTACTATGTATGTGTATGATTACTCATTTGTTCATTGTTTATTTACTCTGAAACTATTGGATGATAATGTTACATTGATATAACACTTGCATTTTGTGGTTAAAAAGGATTATTTCTCTATCACTGATTCACCCCCCCACTAAGTAATCCAACAATTGGTATCGGAGCAGGTTCATTCAAGAATCAATTTAAACACTGAAAGGTAGATCATGGAGAGAAACAACATGTATAAACATGGAATACCACAGTTTGATGGAAAAAAGTATGCATTCCGGAGCAGAAGGATGAAAACATATATACATGCACATGGATTTTCAATACGAAAATATATAGTAGATGGATACAAAGAACCAACAGTTCCGCCAACAAGTGAAAGAGGAATAAAACTTGGTCAAAATAATTCCAAAGCCACAAATACACTTCTGAATGGTCTTGGTGAATCGGTATACACCAAAGTTATGCATTGTAAATCCGTTAAAGAGATTTGGGACAAAGTTCAAAATATTTATGAAGGAGATTCAAAAGTCAAAGCAACAAAGCTTCAAACTTACAGAGGTCAGCTCGAACAACTAAAGATGAAGGAATATGAAAATATTGCATCTTACTTCTTACGAGTTGATGAAACAGTAAATGCAATCATAGGATTGGGAGAAGAAATTAAAGAATATGTGATAGTTCAAAAGGTACTAAGATCTCTTCCTATGAGATTTGATCTTAAGATATCAGCACTAGAAGAAAGAGTAGATATAGACTCAATAAGCATGGAAAAACTACATGGAAGCTTCACAACATATGAAATGAGAACTGGACAAAAAAATCCAGATATAAAAGAAGTAGCTTTCAAAGCATCCAAAAGATCAAATCAAAAGAGAAAGAAAAAAGAAAAAGAACATAAAACAATGACATCTCGAAAGATGATGAAGAAATGGCCAATTTTGTCAAGACATTGAACAAGGGAACTAACGAAAAATATAAAGGTAAGATCCATTGATTTGTTTTAATTGTGATGGTATTGGTCATTTTGCTAACAAATGTCTTCATAAGAAAAATAAGGGGAATGATGAAGATTACTCAAATAACAAACAAACATATAAAGGCAAAATAATCACAAAGAAAGTTTTCAAGAAAAGCTTATGCACCAAATAAGACATCTCCTCATCAGATGAAGATGAAGTTAATGGCAGTGAGACATAAAGAGTTCTATTCATGGCAGTAGAAGACTCTAATAAAGAAGACACTGAAGAAGAATATGAAGAGGCAAAAGTTGATTACCAAGAAGAATTATTGATTGCCATAGAAGTTATAAGAAGAGAAAAGAGGAAAAACAAGAAGATACAAGCAGAACCAAACAAGAAGGAAGACACTCAAGAACTAGAGCAGATTATCATGGAATTGAAGGTTCAAATATAAAAATATTAAATAATTGAAGAAGCACTCAAAGAACAATTAGAAGAAAGAGATAGGATAATTGGAAATTTGGAAGCAAAGATTGTCACATTGAGAAAGGATCTTCAAAAGAAAAATATGCAGAACAACTTAAAAGTTTTGGATGACATTATCAACAGTCAAAGGCCTAATCATGACAAGTCCGGACTTGGATACAATCAGACATAAAATGGGTCAAGCTCCAAAACAAAAGAACAAGAAACATGCCAAAAAATTTATGCAGAAACAATCAAAGGGGATATGAAGACCTACAAGGAAGATTACAGGGACACTCCTCCACCAAGAAGATTCATATTTCAGAATCAACAACTGACATAAAAAAATAGACCTTAGGAAGAAGAAGGATTCATAAGAGTAACTCCTTTCAGAATATATTCAATTCCAGGTATCAAACTATCTTTTTGGGTTTATGTTATGCATGCAATAATTTTGGGCATAAAGCTATAAATTGCAAAGCTAATAGCAGGAACATCAACAACTTTGAAATTCATACACAAAATGGTTATCCAAGAAGGCTTAGTGAAACACAGAGAAGAAGCTACAACAGGTTTGAATCATTGAGCACTGAAGTGGAATGCTACAAGTGCAATAACTTTGGACACATGGCCAAATATTGTAGAATGGAAGTCCCTCCTAGAGAACCACAACATAACAACAACAATCACAGACATGAGCCTCAGAAGAGAACATGGATAAGAAAGCAGAATCAGTATAGAAATTAAGAATGCACACTTGCTCTACAAGCTAAGCAGAAGAAGCGTGGTTGGTATGTTGACAATGGTTGTTCAAAACACAAAGAACATGTGAACAAAGACCAGGTCCCAGAGATCGCAAGATTGGAAATAAAACAAGATGAAGAAAATTCTACAGAGAAAAGGAAAGATGTCAGATACATAAATATTTGGAAAATAACTGAAAGAAAAGAAGGACTGGTAAATAATGAACAAGTTCAAGAGATTTTACTTTCGGGCACTGTAGTGAAAGATGAATCCATAGAAAGAAAGAAAGAAGTTAGAGCTTAGAGAGATGATGAATCTACTAATGAAGATGATGATGAATACATTTCAGAGAAATAATTTTTTTGATCCATCTGACTTAGAGACTCCCAAAGAATATGAATAATAGACATGGGAATTTATGCAGTAGCTGAGATAGGCCATAGAACCATACTTCAAGAAACTTGTAGAATTTGAGTAGATAGATTCAATGCATTCAGTTAGAAAAAGTACAATATGATATATTAATCAGTTGCAGTAGTACTTCATGATAGCACAATGACATATGAGTCAAAGTTATGGTCAATTGTGTAGCAAAGTCTTGAATAGTATGGAGATATATGGACGTGAAATCAACTTTTCTGAACAGGGAACTTGAAGAATAAGTCTACATTGAACAACTGGTTCCTAGAGCATGGTACTCTAGACTGGATAAATATATACAACATGCATGGTTCAGAAAAGGAAGTGCAAACAACAAACTCTACATAAAGGTAACTCAAGATGGTATTTTATTAATTGAAGTTTATATTGATGATATTATTTTTGGAAGTACTGATGACAGGTTAAGCCAAAAATTTGCAAAGGATATGCAGAATAAATTTGAAATGTCATTACTTGGAGAACTATCCTTCTTTCTGGGTCTTCATATACATCAAAGCAACCAAGGAATTTTTATCTCTCAAACTAAGTATATCAGAGAAATGCTAAAGAGGTTCGGAATGGAAGATTGCAAACCAGTTTCCACTCCTATGTAAACCAATTGCAAGTTGAGAAAATATGATGATACAAAGTCTACATACCAGAGGAAATACAGGTCAATGATTGGTAGCTTGCTATATGTGACAACATCCAGACTAGATGTAATTCATGTAGTTGGAGAGGTGGCACGATTTCAAGTAGAACCAAATGAATCACATGTATGAGATGTGAAGAGGATTTTCAGATATCTCAAAGGAACATAAGAGTTTGGATTATGGTATCCAAAAGGAAATGATATATCACTTATTTCCTGCACAGATGAAGATTGGGTAGGTTGCATTGATGACCGACGAAGAACCAATGGAGCAACGTTCTACTTGGGTGAGTGTTTAGTATCTTGGCTAAGTAAGAAACAATCACCAATATCTTTATCTATAGTCAAAGCATAGTATATTGCAGTAGCAGGATGTTGTACTCAGGTTCTATGGATGAAACAAACTTTGACAGATATATAGGTTGAGTATGATGAGCCCATTCCAATATATTTTGATAATACAAGTGCCATCAATATATCAAAGAACCCGGTGATGCACTCCAAGACAAAGCACATTCCAATAAAGTATCACTTTCTATGGGAACAGGTTGCAGAGAAGAATATCAGAGTTGAATATGTGGGCACAAAATAACAAGTGGTAGACATATTTACAAAACCACTTCCAAGGGAAGCCTTTGAGTATTTTCGCCAGAGACTCAGAGTAATTTCTACTCCAAAATGAATTCTTTTGAATGCTTATCTTATGTGTCTTATATTTACGCGAGGAAGCACAATAAAGAGGACAATTCAGGTTGGGGGATCAGTTTTAGAAAGAGTTCAGTCAGGGGGAGTACCCCAAAGGATATTTCAGTTAGGGGGAGCAGCCTTGGAATCATACATTTTCCATTGATGACAAAGGGGGATAGATTTATTAGATGTAAAGGTAAATGCTTGGAGAAAGAGCACGGAGGCATGGTTCCAGGGGGAGAGATGGTCACATGGGGAGCATGAGTGAAATGACTTCAGTATTGCATCAGTGTGTTTCCATGAATGCCAAAGGGGGATATTTTTTATTATTTGGGTTGTTTTTCATTGATGTCAACCCTTGAAGAAACTCTGGTAGTGAATTCTGGTAGCACAAAGATTTGGGTAATGGACCCAAGATTTTTTGATGTATAATGGTATGAGTTTTAATATATTTGAAGGTAAGACTATTCTAGATGGATAGTATATGTCATGTCATTTTTGGTGGTATGTGGAACACCACATAACTCCTCACGGTTAGAGAGTTATGGCCATGTGAAGTTGGAGAACCTTCATGAGTCATCTAGAAGCCCCAAAAGGTCAAAGTAGTTAAAGTGGTTGCAAAGAAGAAATTGTTTAAATAATAAATTGAAGTGATGAGTGTACTATAAGTCAAAGCGGATACAAAATAATTTTTTTAAATAATAAAGATAATGGAGAAATTACTAAGTGGACAAGTGGTTAGAAGTGGGTTAGCCCTAAAATAAGGAAAGTGGTTTAAGAGATTTTAGAAGGTAAATAATAAAGTGAAGTGATGAGTGTACTATAAGTCAAAGTGGATACAAAAGAAATTA
>SNQJ01S0060268.1:14507-27737 GCA_010110895.2 Picea sitchensis
CCCTAAAATAAGGAAAGTGGTTTAAGAGATTTTAGAAGGTAAATAATAAAGTGAAGTGATGAGTGTACTATAAGTCAAAGTGGATACAAAAGAAATTATTTAAAGAATAAAGTTAATGGAGAAATTACTAAGTGGACAGGTGGTTAGAAGCGAGTTAACCCTAAAATAAGGAAAGTGGGTTAAGATGGTTAAAAGGTAAGCCCTTGAGGAAGCTACATGAAAGTATAAATAAGAGGAAAGACTCTCTCATTTTAATCACACTTGAGCATATTGAATATCTACAAGTAACTGAGGTAACCAAAGGATATCTAAGACGAATTTCAAAGGGGAGATGAAGTAAAGAAGGTCAAAATTCAAGGGAGGATAAATTCTTTTGATGATGCTTTCTAAGGTATGTTATTTATAGGTCATCTCATCATTTTCGTAATAATTTTTTTTCTAGAATGATTCAGACCCTGAAATTGGGAGGATGTTGAGGAATATTTAACATATCCATGTAGTTGTGATAAAGATTTCATCTTGTGGGTCATTGTATTTTTGGAGTTATACTCCGTGGAAAATAGGGTTTATGGTTAGTCCTAAAACTAGTCTAAAACAAGTGTTTCGAGTAAAAATGTCATAACAGATACAAAATTAAAGACCAAATGTATTAGTTAGAGTACAGTCTATAGTATTTTGTGGACCATTTTCATATCCATTAATAAAATATTCCATGTGGGGCACACTCTACAAGTTCTCTGTCTAGAATAAGCCATAATTCAACAAGGTATTCCTGCATGTTTTCTATAACTCCTTTTCTAAGAGGTTCCAAATAGTGAAACCTGGAGGAATTGCATAAAAGACATTGAAGAACATTGTGTACTATTTTCGTATCTTCATTCATTACAGGTACATAGTTATGATTATTTCAAGTTAGGGTTGTTGACTAATCCAAAATTAGTCATGTGAGACTAAATTAAAGTTTGATGAAAATGCTAGTCTCTTGTTATTAAAGTTAAGGAAGGTTTGCAGGTATGTGATCATATACACCAAGTCTATTACAAAGTTGCAAATCATATTTGGATGATGAAATTGATGAGGGATTTTGGTTGAGGTACATGTTGGGTACATGGTTGAGACAAGTAGTTGATGAATTGGCACATACATGAGGTGTATAGTTGATGATGCTGGTACATATTTATGAGTCATAGTTTATGTGTATTTGATGCATGATTGGTACATATTTGGTGCATGGTTGATGCAATCATTGATGGTACATGTTGGTGCATGGTTGATGCCCTTGTTTATGGTACATGTTGATTACAGGGTGGTTGGACGGGGCAAGGACATGTGGTTGTAGCCACCTTCCGGTTGTAGTCGAAGAACATAGGGGGTTGTAGCCTCCTTTTGGTTGTAGCCAGAGAATTGGGGAGTTGGAGCTTCCCTCAGGTTGTAGCCTGATAAACTAGGGGGTTGTAGCCTCCTTTTGGTTGTAGCCAAAGAATTGGGGAGTTAGAGCTTCCTTCAGGTTGTAGCCTGAGAAACTAGGGGGTTGGAGCCTCCTTCCAGCTGCAGCTGGAAAACAAAGGAAGTTGATGCTTCCAATGAATGTAATTATTAAAGACATATAAGATAAATCATTATGTGGTTTTCTACCACTTTGGGTTTCCACGTAAAAACACTAGTGTATTGTGTATGTGTATGATTGCTCATTTTTTCATTGTTTATTTACTATGCAACTATTAGATGATAATGCTAAATTGATATAACACTTGCATTTTGTGGTTAAAAAGGATTATTTCTCTCTTATTGATTCATCCCCCCTCTCAGTAATCCAATAAATACTTCATGCTACTAGTTGATGACTACACAAGAATGATTACAATTTGCTTTCTAAACAAGAAGTCAGAGGCATTTGAAAGCTTCAATACATACAAAGAGATTGTTGAAACTGAGATATAGTTGAAAATCAAATGTTTGAGATCAAATGGAGGAGAATTTACATCAAAGGAATTCATGGAATTCTCCACCGAGCATGGGATAAAGAGGCTATTCTTAGTAGCCAGGACACCTCAACAAAATGGAGTTGTTTAAAGGAAGAACATAATAGTACAGGGAATGGCCAGAACCATGTTAATGGATTCCAAGTTGACATATGTCTTTTGGGTACAAGAAGTGCATACAAAAATTCACATTTAGAATAGAGGGATGCTCAGAAATAATAGTGATAAGACTCCATACGAACTATGCAAAGGAGGACCAACACATGTAAATCACTTTAGAGTTTTCATAAGAAAATGCTACATCAAAAGAGAAGATGGTAGAATTGGAAAATTTTATTCTCAAATCGATAAAGGAATATTGGTTGGGTACTCAAGAAAAAGGAAAGCATACAAATGTTTCAATATGAGACTCAACAAAATAGTGGAAAGCATCAATGTGTCGATCGATGAGACATATGGTTGAAAGATAAAAGAAAGTAGCAAAGATTAAGTGGAACGAGATCACAAAGAAGATTTGAAATAAGAAGAAGTGGATAAAGAATCAAATGAAGAAGAAGAAGAACCAGATGAAAAGAAAGAAAAATAGGATATTCAAGTACCTCCAAAGACACCCAACAGACGAGTGCAAAAAAATCATCCATCAGAACATATTATTGGAAATAAAGATGCAGGAGTTGAAAACAAAATAATTATCCACTCACTAGAAAAACAATATCTAACAATACTATCTACTATTGAGTCAAGCAGTTTTTGAAGAAGCTAGTAAGGATGAATTCTGGATCAAAGATATGGATGAAGCGTTAGAACAAATCGAAAATAATGACACTTGGGAATTGGTTCCAAGGCCAAAGAACCAGAATTTAATCGGTACAAAGTGGGTCTTCAAGAACAAATTGAACGAGGATGGATGGGTTACCAGGAACAAAGAAAGATTGGTATGAAATGGATACTCTCGAGTTGAAGGTATATATTTTGAAGAGACGTTTGCCCCAGTTTCCAGAATGGAAGCAATCAAACTAATACTAGGTTATGCATGCTCCAAGAATATTAAAGTGTATCAGATGGACATGAAATCAGTATTCCTAAATGGAGATCTAGAGGAAGAAGTCTACATTGAGCAGCGAGAAGGATTTCAGTTATAAGAGAAGGAATTTTATGTTTGCAAATTGAAGAAGACTTTATATGGTCTCAAACAAGCCCCCAGAGCATGGTATTCGAGACTAGATAGATATTTACAACAACAAGGGTTCAAGAAAGGAAATGCAGAAAATGATCTCTACATAAAGGTGGATCAAGATAATATATTGATTATTGAAGTCTATGTATATGACATTATCTTCAGAAGTGACGATGACAGGATGAGTCAGAAGTTTTCCAAAGACATGCAACACGAGTTGATATTTCCTTTCTTGTTGAGTTAACCTTATTTTTGGGACTATAGATATGTCAGAGAAACAAAGGTATCTGCATCTCTCAGGCAAAGTATATTAGAGAAATGTTGAAAAAGTTGGAATGGCAGATTATAAACCAGTCAGTATTCCTATGTAGACAAGTTGCAAGTTAAGTAAGGATGATGATTCCAAGGATGCAGATCAAAGAAAATAAATATTGGTGATTGATAGCTTAATTTATGTGACAGCTTATAGATCGGACGTGATGCAAGAAATTGGACAGGTTGCAAGGTTTCAAACAGTACCAAAGGATTCACATGTTTTGGCAGTAAAGAGGATATTCAAATATCTAAAAGGTACATAAGAGTTTGGTTTATGGTATCCAAAAGGGAAGGATATATTTCATGTTGCATACATAGATGCATATTGGGTAGGTTGCATTCATGATAGAAGAAGTACACGTGGATCAAATTTATACTTGGGTGAGTGCCTGGTATCATGGTTAAGCAAGAAACAATCATCAGTATCGTTGTCCACAACAGAGGAAAAATACATTGCAGCAATAGCTTGTTGTATTTAGGTTCTTTGGATGAAGCATAATTTCCAATATATATAAGTAAAGTATGATGAGCCCATTTCAATACTTTGTGACAACACCAATGCCATCACTATTTCAAAGAATCCAATGATGCACTCTAAGACGAATCACTTTCTGATCAAGTATCACTTCTAATGGGAACAAGATACATAAAAGAAAATCAAGCTTGAGTATGTCGGGACAAAAGAGTAGATTGCAAATATCTTCACCAAGCCACTTGCAAGGGAGCCTTTTGAGTATATACAACAAAGAATTGGAATAGTTTCTTCCCCTTGGTGATCCACATAGACTCAAACTTAACAATATGGGGGGAGAGAAATAGAAGTCTTAAAGAGTTCAAGTAAAGAATCCTTTTGAATGTTTTTCATATACATCAGAGAGTTACACAAGGAAGCACCATGAAGAGAAAGGTCGGTAGAGTTAGAAGAGGCCTATAGATAGGGGGAACAACCCTATGAGGAGGATTTCCCTTTTCCATTGATGTCAAAGGGGGAGAGTTAAACCAAGGCATGGAGACAGAGAGAGAGAAGGATGCAGACAGGGGGAGAAATGGTCACAGGGGGAGCATGAGCATAAGTATTATCATGTCTAAGTGTTGCCATCAATTCCAAAGGGGGATATTGTTGGATAGTTGGTTGTCATTGATGTCAACCCTTGGAGAGTAATCTTAGATATTGATTTCAACCCTTGAATAATTCTGGTAGCCCCGACAGTGTGTTTTTTGTACCTGAAGTTGAATGAAGAATATGGATAGAAAGGACATTCTAAATGCAGGAAAGACCCTCCTAGATGGATAGTACTCTTCATGCATTTTTTGGTGATATGCAGAATTCCATGTGGTTCATCATGGTTAGGGAGATATGGCCTTGTAAAGTTGGAAGCCCCGAAGAGTGGACAAGAATTCCCTAGTTTGTTATAAGTCTTGGTCAAAGGGGTAAAGTTGTTATAACAAGAAATCCCTAGAAGCCCTAAAGTAAGGAGAGGAGTTACCTAGCACAAGTATATAAGCACCTCAAGGAGTCATTCACAAGTACACTCACACACTCATTCATTGATTATCTATCTTGTGAACTAGTGATATTTTTCTAAGGTTGCGATGACATTTTTCTGAGTTACCAAAGGAAGGTAGAAGGAGAAATTCTCAAGGTTGCAACAAACCCTAGTTTTTGAGGTATCCATGGGTTGCAGGTTAGAAGGGTGTGCATATATGCGAGCTTCAGTGAAGGAAAGTGTGGATATCCATAGGCTATAGAAGAGAAGGTTGCATATCTGTGAAAAGCTAATGAAGGATTGAGTAGATGTTGGTACCAGGTCCCTAAAGGTTTGAAGGAAGTCTACAGGTCAACATGTTATTGTTGTAGGTCAGCTTCAGAGGTATTAATATCATTATATACTTGTTTTGATGATTACTTATTGTCATGATATGGTGTATGCTTGAGGAATACTTGTTATGGTTGGTTTGGTATTTGGATATGGTATATCTTGGTTGCTTGGTAGAGTGAGGAGCACTCTTATATCTGGTTCAACATGTTATATGGTTCTTATAGTTCATATCTTTGAGATGATTGTATATGGTTGATATCAAACAAATCGGTAAGTGTGAACACAAACTAATCTCCCTAACTTCCATAGGAAGCTAGAACAAAACAAGACATAATACAAACTTCACCTTAGACTTCATTGTCATATAAACTAGTTCAGAGAGGGACACAAAATGTATTGCTTCATTATATTAAATGGAAAGTGGAGAATACAACCCATGCCTTGATTTTGCAAGGTCCCTTTCAATGGATATTTGCTTCAACACACACACCTTTGCTCCAATGCCTTCCAATGTCTTTGATGAAGAAGATCCACAATTTGACTTAGAGAGCTAAAGAAAAGTTATCTCAAGTATAATCTAAAGTAGAAATCTTCATACATAAGCAAGCCTTTGCGAACCTTAGACTTTTCTATAAGATATCCCTCTTTATATAGGGTGAAAGAGGGATGGATGAGGAGATTAGAATGATCCCACTAAATTAGAGAAGTGAGTAAGATCCAAACCGATCAGAGGCCACCTCATCTTCTAGAAGATTCCCTTATAGAACATTTGTGAATTTCACTTTTCCCTTGTTTAAGCATCGTTGCACCCTATGCACATGCAGGCTGCAACAACACCGCGGTACAGCTTTGGTGCAGCATGTGATGATCAAGCATCATCACACCCCAAGCATAGAGCAGGGTGAGACGATCTCCCTTGTCATAGTTTTTAAGGAAGAAAAGGTAAACCACTTTTCTCATGGAGAAAATCTCTTTTAGAGTTTTCAGGGAACATGGAAGCAAGTTATACACATGTCGTCAGTTGATCACTGGGGTGACGAAAATAATGGGTTACAAAATTCCCCTCAAAGTATGAAGTTGGAACCTGTGACAGCTAAAATACTTTGTAGAATGTGTGTGTCAAAAACAAGGAGTGCATCGGTCAGGAACTTGAAAACAATGAAGCATCTACACAATAATATACCATCTTCTGAGGTAGGAATTCCCATACTTAGACTACAAGTGACTCTAATCATAAGTGTCAAGTGATTCATGGCCACTAAACATACACTGTGGATCCATGTCATCATGATTCAACATAGCCATGAGAAATAAACTGTGGATCCATGCTCTTAAAGAATTCAAATTCAGACATAGCCACAAGACATACACAATGGATCTATGTGTCAATACAAACTTATGAATACTCTGTCGCAACCTGGACTGATATAGTGAGATACATGGTCTTCATTTCCATCATCCCTAAGTACAAATATATCCATGTGATTACATGTGTCGAAGTCAAACATGGTAGAAACCACTTGATTATCGGTCATTAATGAAAACCATTAACAAGTGCGAGGGAAATCACCATTGATGTCAATGACTCCCAAGGTACTCTAGTAGAATCCAATGAGTGTGAATGAATGAGTTGAATTCGAACACTCGATGTAATCCTCCAATCAGGGGCCAATGATGTGAACCCACTGTTGAAAGAGAGGAAACCTTCCATTGAGGCATGCAGATTCCAAGGTACTAATGTGATTTCTAAGTCTTGTTCCCAGATAATGAGTTGAAGTCGACAGGAAAAGACTCTTCATAGGAGGGCATTAATGTATCCCCCATCAATGACACGAAATATGTAACATATTTGAAGTAGATCAGAGTATGAAGTGATTTATAATTGACTCAGGGAAGGCCGACATGGTAGAAAATTTATAATTGTAGATGGACAACTCGATAGAAGGCTTGTTTACGTTGGAATTCTCTTGAACATATGAATGACACGAAAATTGTCTTGGCATCATTGACTCAAGGAGGACCCAACATATGAACTTGTGGATGGTCGAATGAGAGACAAATGGATTTCCCAACCCGGATACAATGATGAAGGGGGGTGTCATGTTCAAGAGCGACTTTACTGCCACTAACACAGATACAGAGACACATTTCTTTCTCATTTTTTCCCCACCATTTTTGGCAAGCACCTCTTTATTTTTATGCAAGCTTGAGGAGGATAACACATGCTTGTAATGTAAGCTCATTCTTCAAACGAGTCCCTCAGAGTATGTTTAACAAACCCTAAGAAGGATTGGTTCGATCCCATATGGGCCTTTCGATGTTTGTTTTACGAGTCCAAAGAAATAAAAATCAGGGGTTTTTCATGTTTAGAGAGTCTAAAAAACACTTAAAGAGAACTCCATAATGTCTTTTTTCGTAAGTTACTTTGACGAGACCGAATGTTACAAATTATTTTCTTCACCCTCATGACCGTTAATGATGTAAACATATATGTTGTCTTCAGAGGGGTCAGTGACCTAAATTCTTGAAGAAAGAAGGGAGAAGAACTTTCCTTGAGAGAAGAAGTTGTGTTTTCCTCTGTAAAAACCCTGTTTTGGAGGATTTCCATGGGTTGCACCATAGGGTGCAGAAATGTCTGATTTTTGCAGGCTGCACTATAGCTAGGGAATGCAATTTCCGCAGGCTACACTATATCTAAGTCGTGGCGACCTTCGTACGTGAAAAAAATGAGCATTTTCTTGATGCTTCTAGAAGGATAAGCTTCTATGGTGAGGTGGCCTCCGAATGGTTTTGATCTTACTCACTTTCATGATTTAGTGGGATCATCCTAACCTCCTCACCTTATCCTCTTCAGCTTATAAAAGGATAGGATCTCTCATGGAGAAAGTTGGTTGGATTGAGCTTGGGAAATTTATATTGGCTTTGAGCTTTGCTTTGTCAAGATAGATTGTGAGTAGCTATCAGATCCATGGTCTCTAAATCCTTGGAGCAAGAAGCGTGTGGGAAGCAAGGAACTGTTGGAAGGAACCTTATGACATCAAGGCATCATGTTGTAATGTCTCTTCCTATTGTTTAATATAATACAGTGGCATGATTCTTTCCCATAGAATTATTTTTATTTTATTTCATAATTCCTTGATCATATGCATAGGTTGTCATTGAATATACTTTATTGCTTTCACTTTGGTTGTATTGTGTCTCACTGCAAGATTAGTATCACAAGAGCACCGGAGCGAAACAGGAACAACAAATACATAAGGAAGTGACACTTAAAGGTATGTCTCTCATCCTTTGTTTGGTATTAATTTCAATGATTAGAGCCTAGGGAAAGCACCATGTCCTATCTCGCTTTGTTCTAGTTCTAGGTGGATCTAGGGAGATCAGTTTATGTGTGCATTTACCGATTTATTGGCGACTCCACTGGGGAACCAAATGTTTTCCTAGTTTTCTTTGTTTTCTTGCTTTGATTGCTTGGTTTCTGTTTTCTGAGTCACTAGCGGATCCATCTTGACTCTATAACTGTTAAAATTCATTGGAAAACCTTATTAATTTTCAATGTTTCCATTTTGGAGGATTTCCGCACCCTGCTTTGAGGGACAGTGCGACGACTTAAGATTTATGCACCCTTCCAGTTTAGACCAGTGTGGAAACTCCACACCCTATCCATATCTGGCCGGCGTAAATTAGTGATTTCCGCACTGTGTTAGTCTACAGCCTACGGAAATTGTGAAATTCTTGATTTTTGATGGTTTTCCTTGCCCATATCTCTGATATGATTATGGGGTGATTTGTTGGATCTGATTATGGTATACTTGACAAAATTTGAATATGAGTTTAGCCATCTTTGATTTKTTTTCTTTTGAAATATTTGGTCTCTTGATTTGAGTGTCTTTCAGTTACAAAGCATCGTTTTTCTTTAGAATTGTTTAGTGAAAGAATACTTCTTTTTCTGAATAAATCGTGTTAAAAGAGAAACTTAGTTTGGGTTGTTTTTGTTTTGAAGTGATTTTCTATTTGTTTTAGTGTCTCTTTGAAACAAAAAATTGTAATTTCTTTCCTTATATTAGATTGGGGGCTTCCTTGCATTTGAAGTAGCAAAATTGCATGATTCTTGGCATTTTTGGTCTTAAATTCTGAAAAATTCCATGAATCGTGCATTGGTGTACAGTCTCTTTTTCTCATTTCTTAAGGATATTGATATTGATGAGTTTGATATATTTTGGGACATTGTGCATATGGGAATGATAAATGTTTTCTCCTTCTCGTAGCATATCTTTCATCAAAATAAAAATATTTCATATTCATCTCTTTGCATAACTTTCGAGTCGATCAAAACACCATATTGTCCACGCCATTTTCCTTTCAAGTAACAACAACCTTTAAAATAAAGCACTTATAAAAATTGATTAGACATATTTATATTTTCTGGTAGCAAACCTACATTAGATTAGTTGTAGGGCTTTGGAATAGGTGTGAAAGATAACTTTCCAAAGCTACAAACAAACATAGAATCTTGTGTTAGGGAGTGGTGAAATCCACTTATTACATTTTGTCCTGGGAAGCCCTTCTAACACAAGGGTCAATCACAAGGTTGCATTGAGACTGGAAAAGTTACTCACCCTGCTTTGTTGGTCTTGGTGTAGAGATTGCGTGTATTATGGGGGTCGCTTGAAGGTATACCCACAATGATGAGTGGAAGCCTTTCAAGTTTGTTTCGGGCTAGATACCCTGCCCTTGCACGTGGATCGGATTATCGACTGTTTCCCCAGGCATCACTGTAATAGTTGGTAACCTTAGTGGCCTATCACTTTAGGGTCTTTACACAAGGTGATTGTGGAGGGGCAAGTCTTCACAGTACCTAGAATCGATGTTGGTCAAACTCACTCGGGCTCCTTGGAGGGTATACCCATGTTTATGTGTGGGAGCTTTCACCAGGGTGTAAGTTCGTTAAGTAGGTCGTCAACATAACTTTTCCACCCACTCTATCTCAACCCCTTCTTACTTTGTTCCCGTGATGTTGGATTTCATCACCAACTAGTGTGCTCATTGTGATAAGGTTTTGTTTGTTTGCTTGCTTCCTATATTTTTAGCATGTGTTTCTTGTTTTCCCTAGCGAAATCTAGGTTGGATCTTTGTTTTAATGGCGTCAGTTCCCGAAATGACCAATGAAGGAACCCATGCTCTAGGAGAACCTTTTGTTTTTCCTTCTTATGGAAACATTGGTCCTCCTCACATTGCTACTTTGAGCCTTCCGGGTCTCACAATTGGATTACCAGTATGGTTGTTTTCCACTCAGGTAATCTCGAATGAAGTTAGTGCTTTAGTTGTAAGCACTTCCCCCCACGAACATCAACCTCATGTTGATCCTTCACTTTCTTCACCAGTAAGATCTTCTTCACCTTCTTCACTTGCAAGTTCTTCTTCCATTTCATGTTCTTCACCAATTGAAAGCTCTAAAGCTAGTAACTCAGTGGATAAGAAGAAGAAGAAACAAAATATTAAGAAGAAGAAAAATAAACAAGGGTCTAAACTTCCAACCACTACCAGACATGTTGGAAAACAACCAGTTATTGTTAATCATTCTAGGATTTTTAATGATCCCAACATCACCCAACCAACCTGTAAGCCCAAGTACCCTTGCAACTTTGTAAGGGTAGCCATCTTCTGAAGGATTCTCCTTTTCTATCCAAGGTTATAGAAGCATGGTCTACACACCCTCACCAACCTATGTCATTAGCCTCTGAAAAACATGTTAATGACCTCCCATCAACTAGTCACGATATAGTTGGGAAGAAGAAAAGTCGAGCCAAGTTCGCATGTATGTTATGCAAAGGGAGTCATCTAACTCACCTTTTCCCTCATATGGAAGAAACCTCGAAATTCCTGGAAGACATGACTGTTTCACAACCTCAACTTCCAGTCGTTTATCACAAGCTTACTATCGAACCACCTATAGTTGATGGAACGATCAATCCAGCCCCTTCATCTGTCAATCCGGTTGATCATGTCGTCAATCTAGTCATGTCCTTAGTTGAACCAGTTGACAAAGAGGTCGATCCCATCCCATCCTCGGTCGATACCACTCTCCCGTTAGAGAGTGCAATCCAAGTGGTCAATTTGTTTCCACCTGTCGACCCCATTCTCCCCTTGGAGAATGAAACCCAGTCGGTTGATTCGTTCCCACCTGTCAACCCCATTCTCCCCTTAGAGAATGAAACCCAAGTGGTTGATTTGATTTCATTATCAGTCAATCCTACTCTCTCGATCGAGAGTAAACCCGATACTGCCCACGTTTTTCTCATTGATATAGACTCTACCATACCGGGGGGTATTCCTCCTTCTCCCGTGGAACCTCCTCCAAGTAATGAGGCCATCCATTTTAATTGGGGTGTGCTAACTGGACCTTGTCTTCCCTCTCACAATCATTTCTAGATTACAGTACAGGTTTGTGGTCGGGACGTTCCTCAGACACTGATAGATGAAGGTGCGTCCATTAGTATTTTGTCCTCTCTTGCTTGGCAAGCTTTGGGTTGTCCTCAGCTTGCACCAGTTACACAGAATTTGTTAGCTTTTAACAGAAGAACCAGTCAACCTTTAGGGACCCTTCCCCAGTTTCATGTAACTTTAGGATGGAAAATTGTATTTATTGATGTCATGGTAGTCCAATACCCCTTGGATTTCGCTTTACTCATTGGGTGAGATTATGTCTATGCCATGAAATCTATTATGTCCACTCTTTTTTGTGTGATATATTTCCCTCGTGATGGAAGAATTGTGACTATTGATCAACTTTCATTCATCGGTCCTGACTGGATAACCTCCCTAAATGGTTATTATATGCAGACGGTATCGCCCCTACCACAAGTTAATTATGTGGCATTGTCTCCCATGCCTTTAACTACTGATGAAGATGAGACTCTTCCTATAAGCTCAGTTTTTTATGACTTAGATCCGGTAGTTGACTTGGTGATATCTTCGGTAGGGCTATTGGATCCTAATCTCCTTACCCCTATTTGCGACCCTTGACATGTGTTCCTTCCAGAGTGTGTTTCTTTCATCAAGTGAAGACCTCCTGGAATCCATGACCGAGTTTAGTCCCTTGACATGGTGTCATTCCAGAGCACTGTCTTCTTGGAAGCCGTGATCAAGAAGAAATCCTCGAGCATGATTTTCTGATTTCAAGCTCGTTAAAAAATGAAACCAGCTTCGAGCATGATTTCCTAATTTCAAGCTCGTTAAAAAATGAAACCATCTATGAGCATGGTTTTTTTATTTCAAGCTCGTTAAAAAATGAAACCAGTTATGAGGACAGTTTTTTGTGTCTCTGTAGTAACCTCGTTAAAAAATGAAACAGAGGTTACAAGCATAGTTCATGTTTCTATGTCAAGCTCGTTAAAAAAATGAAACAGAGGTCTAGGGATTGAACCTGGATTCTCGAGCATAGTTCTTATCTTGTGTCAAGCTCGTGAAAACATGAAACAACTTCCCCCCCTCTGTTGAGTCAAGTCCTTCGTCTAGTATTTGAAGATTCATTTTCATCCGCCTTTGAAGTTGGACGAAATGAAGCTTGGGGGGCAATGATTTTAGCCTCTGGACTTCATGCTAAAGTTGAGTCGCTCGCTTCTTAAGTTGGGGGCTAAGTACCGACCATACCTTTGTTATGTGTTGGGAAGTTCAAGCATATTTTTCTATGGTTCAAGCTTGTGTAAAAATGAAACCACCTACCTCAAGCATAGTTTCCTCTAGTTCAAGCTTGTGTAAAAATGAAACCAGGCCCAAGCATAGTTTTGTTTAGTTTTTAAGTTTGTGTAAAAATAAAACCTATCCCAAGCATAGTTTTGTTTTGTTTTAAAGCTTGCGTAAAAATGAAAACAATCCCGAGCTTAGTCTTTGTTCTTTCTCATGCTCATAAATACATGAGAATAAGTTACCGAGC
>SNQJ01S0060268.1:27787-49671 GCA_010110895.2 Picea sitchensis
TCTATCCCAAGCATAGTTTTGTTTTGTTTTAAAGCTTGCGTAAAAATGAAAACAATCCCGAGCTTAGTCTTTGTTCTTTCTCATGCTCATAAATACATGAGAATAAGTTACCGAGCTTAGTCTTTGTTCTTTCTCATGCTCGTAAATCAATGAGAATGTAACCGAGTAAAATTTTATCACTTTTTCGAACTCGTAAAGGTTATACGAAAAAGGAACCCCCTGGAGTAACCTTTAAGCTCTTTTCAGACTCTCTAGACATGAAAAGATTGTCGAGCAATCTTGTTCTTTTCATGCTCATTAAAGTATTAGAAAGTGTGTCTGTTGAGTGATAGTTTATCTCTTTTTCGGTCTCATCATACTACTTTACGAAAAAGGAACTAAGAGAGTTCTCTTTAAGTGTTTGCAGACTCTCTAAACATGAAAAAACCCCAATTTTTCTATCTTTGGACTCGTTAAACAATCATCAAAAGACCCATATGGGACCGAAACTTTCCTTCTTAGGGTTCATTAAACATACTCCGAGGGAATCATTTGAAGGATGAGCTTACATTTACAATGATATGTTATCCTGCCCAAGCTTCCGTAAAAATAAAGAGGTACTCGCTAGAAATGGTGAGGGAAAAATTGGGAAAAAAATGTGTATGAACCTGTATTCTATGGAAGAGTCACTTTTGAACATGACACTCTTTCACTCGCTTTGTATCTAGGTTGGAAATTCGCTTGTCTCTTGATCATACTCCTTTATTAGATTACAAATTGGTCTGTGATCCCTGTTGTTGAGTCAGTATTTTCCAAGACAATTGTATTGTCGTCAATATGTTAAAAAAATAAGTTCAACCCAGAAATCCTTCTATTGCGTCGGCCATTTCTGCAGTCCTTAAGCCTTCTATTGCATTGGCCATCCCTGAGTCAATCCTGAATCAATTGTTACTCTAATCTACATCAAATATTGTTACTTGTTTCGTGTCATTGATGGGGGATACATTAAGGCCTTCCTGTGACGAGTCTTTTCCTGTCGACTTCAACTCATTATCCAGGAATCAAATTTAGAAACCAATTGGTACCTTGGAACTTGCATGCCTCAATGGTAGGTTTCCTCGATTTCCACAATGGGTTTTCATTATTGACCCTTGATCAAGAGATTTCGCGAGTGTTCGACTTCAGCTCATTAATTCACATTCGTTGGATTGTACTAGAGTACCTTAGGAGTCATTGACATTAATGGTGATTTCCCTCACACTTGTTAACGGTATTCACTAATGATCAGTAATGAAGTAGTTTCTACCATGTTTGACTTCAGTACATGTATTCACATGGTTAGATTCGTACTATAGAGTGGTGGATATGAAGACCCTGAATCTTTTCTGAGAGATTCAGGCTGCATTAGAGTATATTCATCTTGTACTATTGCATAGATCCACATTGTATGTCTCGTGGCCATGTTCAAATTTGAGTCTTTAACACATAGATCCACAATATATTTTGGTGGCTATGTTCAGATTTGATTCATAATGGCATGGATTCACAGTGTATGTTTGGTGGCCATGACCTGTCTTACTTGACATAGATCTTTGCATGTCAGCATTTATGCTTTGAGTCATTTGTATTCTGGGTATGGGAATGCCTACCTTAGTGATGATTTATTATGGTATTGTATTTCCTTGTTTGTTGGCAGGTTTCTGACCGACATGTTCCTTGTTCCCTACACACACTCGACAAATTATTTTAGCTATCACTCTATTCTAACTTCATACTTTGGGGGGCTCTATGTTACACATTATTTTCATCACCCTCGTGATTGTTAATGATGTAAACCTATCTGTTGTCTTCAGAGGGGTTAGTGGCCTGAATTCCTAAAGAAAGAAGGGAGAAGAACTTTCCCTGAGAGAAGAAGTTATTTTTTCCTCTGTAAAAACCCTATTTTGGAGGATTTCTGCGGGTTGCACCATAGCTAGGGTCCGGAAATGCCTGATTTCTGCAGGTTGCATTATAGCTAGGGCACGAAATTTCCATAGGTTGCGCTATAGCTAAGTCGTGACGGCCTTCGTATGTGGGAAAAATGAGCATTTTCTCGATGCTTCTAGAAGGAGAAGCTTCTATGGTGAGGTGGCCTCCGAATGGTTTGGATATTACTCGCTTTCATGATTTAGTGGGATCATCCTAACATCCTCACCTTATCCTCTTGATCTTATAAAAGGAGAGGAGCTCGATTTTTAATGGATTAATTTTGAGTTAAGGTCGATTTTTTGGAGGTCACTACGCTTTGAGATCGTCGCAGGCTCACCATATCGTGAGCTACGACGATCTCAAATCTCCATAGGGGACAAAACTCCAGGGTGTGATGAGGTCACTCTACGTAAAATCAAAGCCTTGCGATGACCGCAACTCAATTTTTGAAAAGAAGAAATGAGTTAGGAAAACTTCCAAGAATTGATTTTTTATGAATCTAATAATCTTTCTATGTTACTTGGCAGGTTTTCCTCAATCAAAATGCTTGAGTGGAGGGAATGTGAGCATAAAGAAGAAGACTACTTTGTCGGGAATGACCCGAGCATAGTCATGGAACTGTGAGAGTGTGGTTTACTCAAATTCTTCAAAATTCAGAGCATGAGAGCCAAATTGAGATTGTTGGAGTATCTAGTCCACATGTGGGATGTAAATGAACAAGCCTTTCACGTGGGTGTGCATACACTTACCTTGGATATAGATGAAATTTACTTTTTGATAGGGTTATCTCGTTGAGGCTCTTGGGTATCACTCTCGGGAAGCAGGGGTGGGGGAGAACTCATGGATTACTATGTTACACACCACTGTGTGCCAGGTATGGAAAAGCATAGTGGAAAGGTTTCCATTAGGGATGTTCTGGATTTACCATTGAGAACCATCCTCTATAATATCACCAGGATGGAAGGGAGTGCAACTCCCCACGTGGATTTGCAAAGCCACTTTTAGTATGCCATAGAGTGTATGGAGCCCCGAGTCTTCAATTGGTGCGAGGGTCTCTTGAAGAAAATGAAAAAGAAACTGAAAAAGTGTCGGAAAGGTCAGTTGAAACAATTTGGTTATGGATCCATTTTAGTGTCCTTCTTTCTGGAGAAGGTCCCCATATTACGTCTATAGATGGAGTGGGGCATACCCACTCCATAATATCCACATATGAAAATATGGGTGGATTTGATGGCTCATCACGGTGGCGTTCATATCGTCAAGTATGATGCAGCTTTCTTCCAGTGGCTAAGAGATCAGATAATCATGGTGGATGACTATGCTTATGCTAGGATGAACTTCCGTGGGGATCCCAACTTATCTCTTCCTGAGGGATCTCAGTGGGGAGACATAGGTAAGAAGGAAATTTTCATTATATGATGTTTTTGATATTTTAATTATATAAAATGTTTTTTTCATTTATACAAGAATAATCAAGTGCTCTCATTAATGCAGATGTGGCACCTTATCATCCTTCGGGATCATCTCCCATTAAGAGGTGAGGAGATATACGTATTGTAGTTGGTCAAGGAGTGGTTTTCAAAGATCTATAGGAGATCAAGTAGAAACTAGAGGGATTAACCATGAACATCCCTGATATCACTATGGATGAACTACCTCGATGCTACCAACGCCATACAGTTGTCATATCAACATCTATTGGTTGACTGCTTCGTAGAGTGGCACAAGAAGTTGTTTGTTATAGCAAGAAACATCCTTGATGCTTTGTATATTAATCCATGAGCTTCACTATTTTGATATGTTGGTCCTTGGACAAACACTTTTTATAACTTTCGTCGTATTAATAAAAATTTCCTACCATCTTACTTGTTTTTTTTTAAATGTGTGTTTGGATTTATAAATGTCACAAATGTATGTCTAACACATAATTATCCAATGCATCTATCAATGTGTTTAGACATATGGGAATATGTTGATACTCAATATAATCAAAATGTCTTTCCAAGAGGCGAATTCTTAAGTATACCCATAACAAAGTAGGACTTTGGATGGAATAAACATTACTCAATTGTAGCACTACTAACTATGAATCAAGTCGTACAATAAGATGACAGATGTAAAATGAAATGGCATCATTTAATAACTCGATAAATGCATTGTATTCCACAATATTATTAGTTTCACGACCAAGGAAAACACCGTGTACACTGATCAAATAATTTGTAGGTGCATAGATTTTCCACACAACAAACGCTAGGTTTTGAGTACTACGAATAGCACCATCAGCAAAGACGATATAGGGTAGCGAAGACACTGACATCTGGAAACCAAGCACAATGCAAGGTAAGCAGCTAAAAGGTGAAACACAAACGAAAAAAGCACACTAGAGTATGATACACTAAAAATACAAAGCACTCATGCAAAAATAGTTTAAGCATAGTACTTCTTCAAGTAAAGCCCGTTTTTGGGTTCACTAAAAGGAATTCCATCATAATCTACCAGCTCATAAGCCCCTTTCTCCAACACTCGTTTCACGATATAAGGGCCACACCACATAGGCTCGAATTTACCGGCCCCTAACAAGTCATGATCTTGTTCGTAAAGGATAACCAAATCACCCTCAGAAAAAACACATGGTTTGACATGCTTTCCATATTGAGCTTTGACATGTTTCTTCTGAGTTTCAATGACTAAGGCAGTATCACTACGAGTCTCGTCTAATTGCATCAAATACAAGAGACGTTCCTCTTCAACTGAGGTGTTAGGGAGAAGTTCGACATCTAGTTTCAAAGATGGGATTTCACATTTAATCAACAAAATATCTTCGATACCATATACTAACTGGAAAGGTGTGAACCCTATGGCAGATTTCACAGATGTCTGATAGGCCCATAATGCCAAGAAGAGCATCGTGTGACAGTTTGACTTGTGAATTCCTATCATCCATCAAAGCATAGTAGTAAAAATTTTGTTAATTTCTTCAACCTGGCCATTGGCCTATGGATAGTAAAGTGTTGAGTTTTCATGTAGAAGACCCAACTTCTCGGTAAGTTCAGACATCATGAAATTGAGAAAATGACTACCATGGTCAGTGACGATGGCTTGAGGGACACCAAATCTGGTAACAATATGATTGAATATGATCAATGTTGCATTTTTCCCGGTATTATCAAATGTAGGCATCACCTCAGACCACTTAGTGAAATAATCCATGGCTACAATAATGTATCCATGTCCCTAGGCCGAGTGAGTGTTACATGTCATGAAGTCAATGCCCTACTTAGCGAATGGACCAACAAAAACTACAGGGTAAATAAGAGCAGGATGAGATCGGATCTTATTGTTATATGTTTGACAAGCGTGGCATTTCTGGATGACAATAATGCAATATTTAAACAATGAAGGCTAGAAGTAACTAGCTCGTAAGATATTTTGGGAAATGGCATACCCAGACATATGAATGCCACATGCTCCAGAATGGCAGTCATTCAAATCTTTCTCAACTTCATCATAGGTTAGACATCGTCGAAATATGAAATCAATACCACGACAGTAAAGGGTATCACCAAGGATAATGTATTGACGAGATTGATACCGAATATGACGACGATCTATACTAGAAAGATCAGGCTGGAAAGTTTGGTTTGGAGATAAATGATAATATCTCCATAACATATGTCATCAGAACTAATCAGAAAGATAGACTCATCAGGAAAGGAATCCTCTACCACAGTTTCTGTCTCAATAGAGGGAAGATCACATATCAACTCTGCAAAAACCAAAGATTTCTTTGATTTGGCATGCTCAAACTCCAAATCAAACTCCTGGAGAATCACTATCCACTTGGAGTATTTTCCCCCCAAACACTTTTCGAGTAAGGATGTGTTCTATAGGGTTGCAATTGGAAATGACCGCGGTTCTGCACAATAAGATATAATGATGAAAACGTTGAACAACTGCCAAGGCCAATTTATTCACATGAAAATATTTGGTTTTGGTGGTCGTGAGACTCCGACTCAAATAGTAAATTACATGTTAATTGTGTGAATCATCCTCTTGGACTAGAACCATAGCTATGGTAGAGTCTGAAGCAACTAAGTATAAGAAATACTCTCGACTATAATCGGGTGGAAACAAGAATGGTGTACGAGTTAAGGCAAGTTTCAAAGCTTCAAAGGCTTTGTTGACAATGTCGTCCCATACAAAATCTTGACCTTTCTTAAGAAGTCGAGTAGAACCTTTCATTAATTCAACATAGTTGGGGATGAATCGACGTAAAAAGTTTTCCTTCCCTTGAAAACTTTGGAGTTGGCGTAAGGTAGAAGGAGGAGGAAAATTGAGAATAGCTTCAACCTTTAGAGGGTCCACCCTAATCCCATGTGCAGATATGATCAAACCAAGAATTCGTCCAGAATCCACACAAAAAATGCATTTATGTGGATTCAATCGTATGCGATAATAGCGACAGCGTAGGAAAATTACCAGTAAATGTGTCAGGTGATCTTGACAATGCATGGAATGCACCAGTAAATCATCTAGGTAAGGTTGTACAATGTGATTAATGTCATGAAAAGCATAAGACATAGCACGTTGCAAAGTCGCACCAGCATTCTTGAGACCAAAAGGTAGTTTCTGGTATGAGAAGGTTCCCCAAGGACAAATAAAAGCAGTCTTATGTTGATCTGCAGGTAAAATTTTGATTTTATTATAACCAGAGAAACCATCCATCAAGGAGAAGATTTCATTCATGGCACAGTCGTCAACGATCTGGTCAATGAAAGGGGTTGGATAATTGTCTTTAGGACAAGCCATGTTGATATCCCTATAATCTACACAAACACAGATCGTGCCTTGTTTCTTTGTAACTGGAACAAGACTAGATACCCAATCAGTCAAAGCCACAGGATAGACAAAATAAACTTTAAGAAGTTTTTCAACTTCGAGTTTAATAGAAACAATTTTACATGGATAGACTAGGTGAAGTCTCTATCAAACGGGTTTAGCGTCTGGGTAATTCTTAATCTCATGTACAACAATATTTGGATCAATTCCAGACACCTCTTCGTAACTCTAGGCAAAAATGCCACAAAATTATTGGAAAAGATCTTTGTAAATTCAGATCTCATCAGCAGAAGATGAGGCACCAATATGATCATTTTCCATGATTTCGGGTTTAATAAAAATTTCTAGAGGGATGGTGGATGAAATGTTACCCAAGTTCCCTTCATATAAAACATCGTGTATTGGTTCAGGAATAAGGGAAATAGTAACAACAATAGACATATTCGAAATCCGTTGGTAACTCTCTATGGTCTCGGGTTCCAGGAAGAGAATAGAACGATGATGCTCATCATCCCATGGGGTATCTTCCATGGACATGATTTTCATGATCATCTCATCAGTGTGAAAAACCACATGAAATATATTCAGAGACATGTCTAAGAGAGAATGAGGAGAAGGATTTGCCGATTGAATAGCTTGATAATCCAATTCTACAGGACTTAAAGACATGTTGTTGCCGTAATGAAGACAATCGTCAAAGATAGGTACTATCCAAGGGTCATAAGACTCAGGGATTTCACCAATAGTGGTTGATATCATGTTAATCGAAGAGAAAAAAGGAAGAGGAATATCAGGTGGTGGAATGGGGAACATATCCATTAACGATGAATCTTTTAGAAGATCCACACCAACATTCTCATAACCGGGAGGTGTTTTCACAATTAAAGTTACGTTACTAGTACATGAATCAGAATTAAAGAAGGCAAGTTGATCGATAATAACAACTTTTCCTTGGTGAGGGAAACGTATCACACGTAAAAGAGTAGAAACAATTGCATGCATGGAATCAATCCAACTATGACCAAGTAGAAGGTTATAATTGAGAGGTGCATCAAAGACCTCAACCTCAATAGTAACCACTTTGCCTTCTAACGTAATAGATAACAAAGGAATAACACCATAAGGTTTAAACTCTGTACCATTAAAATATTTTAGAGTATTGTGTGACTCATTATAGGTAGGAGAGCCAATGGATTTCCAACAAGTGATGAACATGATGCAAGTCGAGGCTCCTTCGTCAATAACAGTTCGACAAATATTCTTATTTTCCACAATAACTTGTATTTGAAATGATAATTGAGGAGTAAGCCTTGGAATATGACCTTCCAAGTCAAATATTATCAAGTTTATATCGGTAGGATCAATTCCACCAATAGCCTTTAACGGTGCCTTCCATTGCATAGGAAAACTTTGAAGGACTTCGAGAGTCGACATCATAGAAGGTTCCTAGGTTAGATCTTCTACAATACTGTAGTTTTGAGAAACATGTGCATGAGGATTAAATGACGACTTACGAGAAACGCCCTTAGGAGGAGGACAAAGAACTATGTCTAGACTCAGTTGTTCGAGATGAAGAGGACCGTTGGGAGGTGAAGTCGATGGAGGAGGTTGAACCAATGGAGGTGGTGAATCATCAACTTTCTCTTTCAAAGGAGAATAATCTTTGGCTCGAGTAGCGACTGCAACTTCGTTCTTCTTGGAGTCACCAATACACATAAGTACATAAGATGTGGTAGAGGGAGAAGGTTGGTCATGAATGACCAATTGTGCCTGCTACTGAGAAGGAAATGGTTGTGACAAAACAACGGGTGTAGGAGGTGTCACGGTCCCTTGCAGGAACTTAGTAACCTCATCACATCGTGGAAAATATTTCGTATAATGATCCTCAACACAGATAAGACAAGGATAACGAGGTTTGCGCTTTTCTTTGTCATCAACAGGTTGAGTTTGGTTTTATCGGATTGTTGATTATTATTTTTTCCTCCTTATTCTTACCCTTCCCTTTCTTTTTATTTTTATTTTTACCGGTAGGTGTAGATTGAACTGAATTAACCTCGGAGGATTTACCAGGAGAAGGAGTTGGAGGAGGAGTATTTTGTACATTAGCAGTAGTAGATTTGGGATTGGAATGATTGGCTTGTTTAGACTGAGTTTCAGCATGAAAAGTGCCAATCACACCATCAACAACATGAGAAGCTACCAAAGGTGTTGGGGTTGGATTTGTAGATGGGCGAGGAGCATTAGGGATCAAGTCATATAGTGTACTTGTTTGTGAATAAACGAGATCCAAGTATTGAGACCGACTAATCGCCTACTATTTAGTGACGACACCACCCATGGAAACATCACGGGCTATAGGACCGATGAGTGATTTGGTAAACCACTTAGCCAATAGGAAGGGGAGCTTTGATTAAGCATCTTCTCCTCCTCCATTTTTGAATATGATCTAAAATGTGAGTAGATGAGGATTGTTTAAATGAACTAAAATTTTTGATTCATGTCTCGTATCGTATTGGTAACTGGTAATGCATTAAGAAAGCCATAGCTAAGGTGTTTAAGTCGTTGAAGAATCCGCATGGAAATTCGATATACCATTTGGTTTCGAAACCCATAAGAGTTCGTTGGGAAAGACGTAATCTAATGGAGTCATCCATCAAGGATTTCAATGAAAGCCAAAGATGGAACGTCATGATGTGATTATTTGGGTATTCCCCTAATCGTCCCTCAAACTAAGGAATGTCTGATGGAAACTTGGTAGGTATGACCGACCAATAAGGAGAATGCAAAATATCATTCAAAATACTAGATAAATCCAGTAAATCCAAAGTGACAAGAAACGACAATTATCTGTTCACTTGAGGGAACTGGTAATTTTGATGAGGTAATCCTTTAGGTATACCATTAGGACCATAAGAATTATGTAGATAGTTATAGGGTCCTGTCAAATTAAGTGGTGGAGGATTTTGAGTGAAATAGCCAACATGAGTTGGTTGATTGGGTAAGCTTCCTTGGAAAGGAGCATTAGACTAAAAACCTTGACCCCATGTAGGATTCATAGAACCTGGATATGGTTTCTTGGGATTAGTGGGTACAAAAGAATTAACTTGAGGATTTTTCCCCCCAGGAAGTTATTGATTTCCTTGGAAACTAAAATTCCAAGGTTGATATTGTAATCCAGGGGTATATTGACCATACACTGGGTTATGACCCCCAACTTGAGGTTTCCCCCCAACCTGAGGTTGGACCCCAACCTGAGGTTGGCCTCCAACAGGAATTTGAAAACCAGAAGCAACAAAATGACTTGTGCCTCCAACTTGATTGGAAATACTAGGGCCAGGACGATTAGATCCTCTAGGTGGAGGTGGGGGAGGAATGTTAGGCCCCCCGGAGACAACTTGGGTAGGTTTAGGAAAAAAACTACTAGCAACATTATACCTAGGGGGAACAAAAATATTAGGCCCTCAGAATAGACTCTGGGCATGATTAGAAATAGAAGTATTCATAGTGTTATACCCAGATGGAAGTGATGGATTTGATCGAAGCGGAAGTAGTGTTCCAATAGGATCTTGATTGATTACCGAACTTCTGGTAGAAACAAACGTAATTTGTGGGACCATAGTAGAGCTAGCAAGATGGAGAGGAATAATTGTATGAGAACCAACCAACAATTGGTTTGAGACTATGACAACATTACTGATCGTTCCAGTAAAATGATCTAAAGGTACTATATAAGCAGTGGAATCCATAGGCGTATGTGATGCCATAGGTTGATTAGAGGTCCTTTGGCGTAGGTGACTCATTCCTAGTTTTTCAAAAATATCGTGTCTCGAAGAGTTCCTCCAAAGAGAATGGACAGGGACAGAGCTAGGATTAAAAATTCCAACAGTATGAACCAGAGTTCTAAATGACTCACTCTAAAAGGGTGGATCGTCTACACTAGACTCTGTGTGAGGTCCAGTAGGTATTCTAGTATAATATTTAGCAACAATGTCTCCCAACGAATTTATCCGGAGAAAAAGTGGATCTTGTACAACACTCAATAATGGATTTGCATGAAGTATTGATTCCTCCAATGGAGTAGAATTTCCAATCTCAGAGACTACGTCGTTATTGACTGCTTCTTCAGGAGAACCCTCTGGTGAGTTAGGAAGCAAAGGAGTGTATTCTTTCGAATCTTTCGGAGGTAACCCTTGAATCCTACATGAATGACAAGGGTCAATGTTGGCTGCACCAAATAAAGAATGAAAGAAATCTATGGACAACTAGAGAAACAAACAAAACTCACTAATAAAATCTAGATATCAAACATGCAAACAAACCTTCCTATTTCGAAGTCACTAGTTGGTGATGAAATCCAACGTCGTGAAATCAATACAAGAAGGGGTTGGGATAAAGTGGGTTGAAAAGTTACGTTGACGACCTGGTTAACATACTTACACCCTGGTGCAAGCTCCCACACATAATCATGGGTATACCCTCCAAGGATCCTGAGTGAGTTTGTCCAACGTCGATTCCAGCTACCATGAAGACTTTCGCCTCCACAGTCACCTCGTGTAAAGAATCTAAAGAGATAGGCCACGAAGGTTGCTAATTACGACAATGATTCATGGGGAAGCAATCGACGGTCTAATCCACATGCAAGTAGGGTATATAAGCCTGAAATCAACTCGAGAAGGTCCCCGCAGTATTTTCTTCTCAAGTGACCCCCAATAATATGCACAATCTATGCACTAAGACCAACAAATCAAGGTGAGTAACTTTGTCGGCCCTAATGTGACCTCATGATTCACCCTTGTGTTAGAAGGGCTTCCCAGGAAAAAATGTAGCAAGTGGATTTGAACTCTCCCTATCAAAAGACACTATTGTGTGTTTTGATACTTTGGAGAGTGTGCCCTACAACCTATTCCAAAGTGTTATCCTAGCTAATGTTGGTGTATAAAAGTTCTAGAAAATAAAAGTTGCTAATAAATTTTAAAATTGCGCAGTATTTTAAAGGTTGTTGCTTACTCAAAAGGGAAACAGGAATGAAATTGATGATGTATTTGACCTTGACCCAATAAAATGAAAAAATAGATGATATGTAATCATTTCATTCGATGAACTCTAATTAAAATAGGGAGAAGGTTTCTCTTTCCAGAATACAAAAATTACAAAGCACAATTTCTCAATCTTTGAATGATATGAATTCCAAACGATCAAAGCTACTAAATCTTCCAATTTTCTCCTTTTGTCAAATATTTGAATGCAAAAAAATTCTCACAAAGACTACTAAAAAGAAGAATAAAATTCAGTCCTATCCTTTTCAAATCAAAACAGAGACATAATACAAAAAAGGAAGAATGGTCTAAGAAGACTAATGCACTCTCAACACTATTTCCCAAATCAAACTCACAATGCAAGCAAAAAATGAAAAGATAAGAAATTTGTTTGTCGAATGCAAACAAAAATTGTTTCTAAATAAAAAACAATCCAAAACTCAAAAGAAATCAAGAACAACTTATCAAACAAGCACCCAGGAACAAAGCCTTGAGATTATACCATTGCGATAAGAAGTAAAAGATGAAATTTACAAATCTTATGAAGAAGACTCTCAATCCTTTAAAATTAATCAAATCCAAGTTTAAAATATGTAATCCAATCATTCACCAACGCTAAAAGTTCATCCCAGGCAGTAAAGACAAATCTGTGTAAAGAAAAGAAAATAGACTATCATTCCAACAATTCCTATAGGAATCGTCGCACGTTGTAGAAGGGTACAATGCGATGATGTAGTATCATCACAGGCTGTCAGCAAGGCATAGTGCGACATTGTCACCCTGTTCTACACAAGTAGAGTGTGATGATGAAGAATCGTCGCAGGCTAAAAATAGGACACAGTGCGACGATCTCTGAATATAAAGAAAATTTGGAAGAATGACAAAATTTCTTAATGAAATTTAAGAACTAGAGAGTCAAGACAGATCACCCACAGACTCAGAGACTGAAATTGATCAAAAGAAGGAAAGATAAAAGAAAATAAGAAGCAAAAAAACCCAAATGAAGTCGTATCCCCAATATGGTCACCAATTTTGTTATCGAACGAATCGGTAAGTGTGGACACAAACTTATCTCCCTAACTTCCACATGAAGCTAGAACAAAACAAGACAAAATACAAACTTCACCTTAGACTTCATTGTCATATAAACTAGTTCAGAGAGGGACAAATGACATACCTTTTAAACGAAGTTTGATCCTCGCTAGTGTCATCCTTTTCGCTCGATATTTTGTTTTACGGGATGGTGAACCTGTTTAAGAAGCACAAACCAACAAAGAATTCTATGCATAAGATCAATGAGTTATACAATAAAAGTAAAGACATCTTTATAGGGAAGAAATGTAGTGTTACATTATATTAAATGGAAAATGGAGAATACAACCCATGCCTTGATGTTGCAAGGTCCCTTTCAATGGCTCTTTACTTCAACACACACACCTTTGCTCCAATGTCTTCCAATGCCTTTGATGAAGAAGATCCACAATCTGACTTAGAGAGCTAAAGAAAATTTATCTCAAGTATAATCTATAACAAAAATCTTCATACATAAGTAAGCCTTTGCAAACCTTAGTCTTTTCCATAAGAGTTCCCTCTTTATATAGGGTTAAAGAGGGATGGATGAGGATATTAGGATGATCCCACTAAATCATAGAAGAGAGTAATATCCAAACCGATCGGAGGCCACCTCATCTTCTAGAAGATTCTCTTCTAGAACATTCATGAGTTTAATTTTTCCCTTATTTAAGAATCGTCTCACCCTATACACAGGAAGGTTGTGACAACACCACAGTCCATATTTGGTGCAATGTGCGACGATCAAGCATCATCACACCCCAAGAATAATTTATAAGGAAGAAAAGGTAAACCACATTTCTCATGGAGAAAATATCTTTTAGTGTTTTTAGGGAACATGGAAGTGAGTTGTACACATGTTGTCAGTTGATCACTGAGGTGACCAAAATAATGTGTAACAATGGTTGAGGAACATTTATGTTTTATGGTGGAATATGCATGAGGAACATGCATTGATTCCTTGAGATACTTCATTGATGATATGTTACAAATATGCATATGGTTGATGGTATGGTATATGGTACATGTTACACATGGTTGATGTTCTAGTTCGTGATTCACTATTCTTTATTGATTTATATTTGGTTCATGATTGATGCATGAGATAGTATGTATGTTGGTATACAATTGATGCATGGTATGGTACAATTGCTAGTTGATTGATGAGAAGATACAGGTTGATGAGACAGTGACAAAGGGACAAAGTGAGAGTGACAGAGACAGTGGAAATGATAGTGGCCGATTTTTTAATAGTGAGAGTTGGTCTACACTTATACTTCAGGGTGGTTGGATGGGGCAAGGATAGGTGGTTGGAGGCAGAGAAATTAGGGGGTTGTAGCCTCCTTCTGGTTGGATCCAGAGAATTTATGGAGTTGTAGCTTCCTTCAGGTTGGAGCCTCCTTCCAGTTGTAGCTGGATAATTGGAAGTTGGTGCTTCTAATGAATGTATTCTTTTGATATATAAGAAAATCATTCTGTGGTTTTCTCCAATTTGGATTTCCACATAAAATCGTGTATATTGTTTATCTATTGTGATGTGATGTTGTTTATGATTATACTATTGATGATATATTGAATTATAATGATAAAATGTTGAATATCGTTGAAGAATTTATCGTGGTTAAAAGTACTATAATTTGTCACTACTGTTTCACCCCCCCTCTTAGTAATCTAGCAACTCAATCCCCAAGTGCACCCTCTACAAAGGAACTCATGGAGGTGAGCCCATACATTTTCTTGCATGTTAATGAACCCATGCCCATAAGTAAACTCCATGACCGCATCCATTCATTACATATCTTTGATTGGTTCTTCTGGGAAATATTTATCTACTTGGGCACCGGCACACCTAATAGGTTACTTTGATGGCCCTCTCATACCTAAACTTGACAAATTGCATAGAGTCTTGAGATCGTGTGAAGTTTGAAGGGGATACCCAATGAGAGTTGTTCATTTGGATTTTGTATTAACATATTGATTACTTTGTATGCTTCTAAGGACTATTTCCCCTTATGATTGTTGGTTTTACTTGATTCCATGGATTTGATTGACTTGGGTGCACCTAACATGGTATTTGGAGGACATCCCTATGATTTCACCTAGGACATTGTGCACTTTATGCAGAACATCACATGTGTGATGTAGAGCATTGAGTCACTTGATGACTTATCACCCTTTGATATAGGTTCTTACACCTCTTGGACCCTGAACGATGGACATATGATCTTTTAATTTGCAGATACATTCATTCTATCACACAGATGGGAAATAATTCCACAACTTGGGGCATTGTACCCATAGTTTATTAGGAATTGGATGGAGGATGTTGCACTAGCACATGATTAGATACCATACAAAGACGAGATGCACCTTCATTCCACCTTGGACGCTTGTCTTTTCACCTTGGGCATTGAGCATATGGATTATGACATCATGGATTGGGGCTTGCTTGCCATTGGGGCACCACTTTGATGGGTTTGGGTTTTAATGATGAGACGTGAACTTTGATAAGGAGAGGTCATTTTACACCATAATTCACACCTTGATGATGAGGTGTGGCCTTTAGAGGCCTCTTACACCTTCTTGAATCATGACGTCACCCACAAGTGTGGCTTTGGAGGGATTATTATGATGTTTTATCATGATTTATTATTTTTAGAGGCTACTTGAGGGGTCGACCCCAATTGTATCATGGATTCATTGTTGTTTTAGGCAATATTGTTGACAAAGCACTTGGTTAGCCTCATATATAAAGTCTATCACTTCATTTTGTAAAATCATCATCACAACCCAAACATTTTGTGAGATCTCTTCTCTTAAAAAGTTCTCTTTATCTCTCTCCTTTTTGCTTTGTATATCTTGTGCACAAATTTTGAAGGATAATTGTGGATTCTTCTTGTTGTTGGGTGGATGCATCAAGCTAGGGTTTCTTCATATACAATGACTTATCTTAGTAATTGATTTACTTCAAGTTTGATGCTATGTTCTTGGTATGCTATGGTGGATGCTCTATTAAATTGGCAATTGTTGCTATTTACCTTGTATGTTAGGTTATTGTTTGCTAGAAACACTAGGAGAGATTAAGATTGATTATCCCCCTCCTCTTTTTTATCTACCTTGACTTGTTTAAGTGTTCAAGGTTTGCATTAATTCTTAGGAGTGGCTATCCCCTTAAGGTTTTCCTTGGATAGGGTTTAGTTCTAGGGGTTAGAAGTGGCTATCCCTAGGGTTTAAAACCTAGTTATCTTGTTTATATAAGCTAGGAAACTTGGAAATAAGAAGATGTCCTAGGATTATGAGGGTATAGTCCTAGGGTTTTGTTCCCTCACCTTTTCATTGTCTTATAACATGATCTTCAAGTTGTGCATGACTCCATTTTCCCAAGGAAGTGAAACGACACTAGTCTCTCTTGCAAGTCATGATAAAACTCTAGTTTAGTTTAAGTTCTTTCTCTCTTTCAAAGAAAATTAATAGCTTAGGTGTCTAACTACTAACCCAATGCTTTGCTTGATTAAGTCACTTATTGTTGTTGTAAATAATTAATTGCAGCCATTAGGGCTTGACTAATTGCTAATAAATTATTTAATATTGTGGTGTAATGCACTTAGAAATATTTTTTGACAATTGGATGTTGATCTACTCACTGAGGGATTGATTCTAAGATATAATTACTATTTTTTCTGAGTTGGTTTCTTACTGGTGTTGCAAAATACATTTTGTTGATATACACTTGCTTACTGCTGCAATTTTACAACAATACACATTTTACTTGATAAGGTAGTGTTTTATAGGTGATTAGTGATTGGTTTAGTTTGATAATTTTCAATATATGTATTGGAATAATTATTATCTCACACACGCCAACCAATTACCTTGTCTACCTTATTATAGCCTTTCTACTTTCCTAGACATCGCATATCCCATTGAGTGACCAAGATAGGGGGCGTCTATTTTCCTCTAGCTTTCTATAGGATCCCTTGAGGTCATAAGGGAAGCCTCCCTTGTGTTGGATCTTCACCAAAAAATAAAACAAGGGAAGTATTTGTCTAGGTGACAATGACAACTACTTCCAATTGTTATGCAACATTGGTATCTTGTGAATGGATTTGCACAAGTACAAATCCTGTGATAACAATACCCATTTGCAATGTTTCAATACCCAAATTGGAAATATTTCTATAATTATAAAAAATGAAAAAGTATAAAGAAGAATAAAGAGATGAAAACTATAGAAAAGAGTGGAATCACCTCAACA
This sequence comes from Picea sitchensis, assembly GCA_010110895.2. Lineage (NCBI taxonomy): Eukaryota > Viridiplantae > Streptophyta > Pinopsida > Pinales > Pinaceae > Picea > Picea sitchensis. Next base: position 44,939 of record SNQJ01S0060268.1, read on the forward strand.
CCCAAGGGTAGATTGAACCTACAAATCCAAGTAATTGAGGAAACTATCTCTAATAAACACCAATATCTCATTGATCATAATGATAAAATGATATGAGGTACATATGGAAGGGAAGGAAACCCATTTTTATACCAATAAAGAAGGGAAAATCCTAACAAACCCCTAAATTAAAGATTAAGTCATTAATAAGAGTAACTATGCCTTTATTAAATAAAATAGGCATTTTTACAATATTGAAATATGATACTATAAATGCCTAATACTTAATATTATTAATATCAGGAGAACACAAGCAAAATTTCTTACGTGCATGGAGTCTAATACCCTATAACAATTTTGTGATTAAGTGCCCAACATCTTCCTTTGGGTTAAGCTATGGAAAATCTATGTGAAACTTAGAAGTTGTGCCAACCTAGCACCTAGATACTATGAGCCTTTTGAAGTCCTAGATAAAATAAGACAATTGCATATAGAATTGCATTTCTTGCTAGCACTAGAGTACTAATGTCTTACATGTTCATTTGTTTAAGAAATGTATACATGATCATAACCATGTGTTTGATTATGCTTTGATCCAAGTAGAACTAGATAAACAATTTCCAACTAAGCACATATGCATCTTCAATAGGGAAGTAACCTTGATCCAAAATTGTGCCATCGATTAGGTAAGTTTTTATTGAAAACACTACAAAATAGATGAGGAAAGCTAGGAACTAGAGAATTCCATTATGAAGGAGTGCCTTTTTGTTTTGAATTTGCAGGATGCACAACGATTGGTGATATTCCAAGGGGGATCTGTTATCGCACAAACTGTAGGTGGGAAAATCTCGACCCAATCCACTAGATGGTGATAACGATCGGTGATTTTATCCACTGTCAGCTCAGATAAACCCTCCCTCGCTTCTATGAAGGAAAAATATAACACAAGGGGGAGTCCCAAGTGACCCTAGAGGGGAAATGAAATGGAAAGTAATACTTAAGAAGATATGCCCCTATAGGTCAAGTTTCTAAGTGGAGAGTGGATTGACAATGAGCTTCAGAGGTGGTTTATGGTTTCCAAGTGTTTGAGTACCTACGGAAGATGGTTGTACTTTCACGAGACACAAGAAAAGACAAGATACAAACTAGACAATCCAATGGACACGCAATTTAAGCTTGTTGTCCCTATTTTCAGTAGTCAACACAAATATATATCAACAAGTAAAATATCTAGTTACTTCATATTTAACCATCAAAATTTCCAAATAATTATTCGACAATGAAATACTAAAACATTAGATAACTTTCCAATACTTAAGCATGAACTTTGACGGTAAATCAGGGCTTCCGAATGAAGTTATCAACAAAGTGTTAGGGAAGGCTTATGGATGTATCAAACAATTGCTACAACATCAAGTTCCAACCATTAAAATAAACCAGTAAACCATAAAAAAAATATCCCATAACCAGTAGAACAATAAGTTAGGTTTAGAAGTCAATTTCCACGGTTGAAAAGTGAGTAAATGATGAAAGAAAGTGAAGTTTGTTGTATCCCTAATGGATTTAGGATTAAATTTATTGCAGCAATGAAATCCTTGGCTAAAAGAGTATGCCCTTAGGGCACAATAAATCTTATAAAATGTAGAAAATATTCCAACTTAAACAATTTCGATATCTCGTAATTCTACGTATCTCAATGCAATGATTTCATTTCTCCAATGCAAGAGATTAGTGCCTTTAACTATTGGGTTATGGAGTCTTTAAAAATGAAAGAGATAGTTGTGCTACTTCCTTGGGGGTGTAATCCCTTTTACTCCCCAAGGAAAGCAAGACATGCTAAGGAAAACCCTAGGAGGGTGTAAACCCTTTTACTCCTCCCAGTATTCCTTTATGCAACAAATTATTCCAAGATAAACATGATGGGATTAGTGGGGTTGTATTCCCTTATACTCCCCAAAATCATAGAAAATTAACCTTGTGACCAAGAAAAGAAGCAATAACATGAAATATTCCTTACCTAGACCAAGCATTAACAAGATAAACTCCTTTTAACCAAGAAAATCCACCATAAAAGAAAGAAATAGCCTCCAAGAAAGATAGTGCCTTACTTCTTCATCCAATAGAAAAATAAAACCCTAGCAAGAGATATAGACAAAAATTCCCAAGTAGGGCACAAATTTCAGCCAAGAATCCTCTCCAAGATGGGAGAGTTATGATGTAAAAATGAAATGAAATGATTTCTATTTATACAAATCCTACTACAAGTGTTTGTCCACTTAATTTTAGGGTAAACCACAAATTAAGGGGACAACAACCCTTACTTTTCCCCTTTAATATACAAAATTCAAATTTAATCCTAAAATGCACATAAGAAACCCTAAAGAAGCATGACATCACCCCTTTAGGGCAACGTTTTGGCACGTTTAGCAAATCGTTGAGTTTGGAGATCAAACGTTGGGCCTCCAGAGGCCTCCCTCTCAAGTGCTAGGGTCCTCAAGGTGCCCCTCTCCATCTAAATATTACAATTGTCAAGCAACAACACCACCACTACAAGCCCTAGCCTTAGGGTGACGTCAACCTCCTCAAAAGTGACGTTTTATCCTCAAGAGAAAATCATTGGGCTGGCTAAGTGTTGGGTTATGTCCTCCATGGTATCTCCTCAAGCCTCCAAAGGCTAACATCATCGTTCAGTGTGTGGGCCATGGTATCCAACTTGTTGGCTTCAAGCCCCAAGGAAGCCCAAGCTAGGCTTTTTCTTCCAAATATTTCCACCAACTAGGTCCTTCAAAGACAATGAATGCACCCTTCAAGGATCTTAAGTCAAATGCATCATGATAAGTAAATAAGTAAATCAAATCAACAAAAGAGCCATCTAAGCATATACATCCAAAATACCTCATCAAAATAAATAGGTGCTCAAAGACCCAATGCAATTTTCCAAGTTTAGGCATGGGAGGGTTGACAAAACGACCTATTGGGTGAATCGTACCTCAAGTTTAATAGTGTTTCCCAAGTGGAACCCTATCTAAGACATTTGGAAAAAGTGGCATGGATGGGGGCAAGAATCTTGGCAATGGGGTTCATGACATACAAGGTACTGACGTATCTCATTTATGGGTGCCTTTGTTGAGGGTGTGTTGCACCTTCATTTTCAATGTAAGCTTTTTCCAAGCCCATTTATTTCCTTTTGTTCCTTTTTTATGTTTCCAAGTTGAATCCAAGATGGGGCTTCTACCTGAGCATGAAAAACAGTTCCCACCTTAACTATAACTTGGTCACATGATGCTTCCCCAAGTTGAATTCATGGTGGGGCTTCTACCTAAGCATGAAAACCAATGCCCACACATGCTCCACCTTGGTTGGAGTTTTGCATTAGTTATTTTTTACGGGTCCCATCAGTTTTTATGAGAGACATTTCATTTTCCTCAGGATACTTGGGCGAGCATCTAGAAGTTTCATGATTGGATTTTATCTTTTTCTAGCTACAAATCTCTAGAAATTCAACACCTTCTTCCCATGAAATGAGAAACAATCCCTTCTTGGGTCAGTACACCCAAAAATACCAAAAGGTAAGGATATGAGGGAAAGTGACAAGTATGGTTGAGAATGAGACAATGACTCGTCAAGAGGACCTACCAATAGAAAACCTATCCCCAAGGGTGACCCACTGACAAGGGCGCAATGTCAACCACCAAAGTGAAGCAGGGCAAAGAGCCTAATGTCCAAGCATATGTTACATAATCAAAAGCAATTTAAAATTCACAAACTCAAATGCCTCAAATATTGAAATGACACTCACCATAATACCTAGCTTGTACCTCATGGAGCAAGACCGGATGTCTTTTGGAAGCCAACTGATGTGGTGGATACCCTCGTGATGAACTTGGAATTGTGGTGGTGAGGTGGGTCTATGTTTTTGTAAGCATACACTGTTGTTCAAGATATCTCTCAGTACTTCATGTCTACAACCTGAGGGCCTTGAGACATCATCTCCTTATTTATCCCTAGGAGTTGGGGATAACATCTGGCTCCTACTTGGGGACATGTACTCATCGTAGAGTGCATGAGAAGCACAACATATCCTGGTGAACATGTGCCTGCACTGAAACATAAAACTGTAAAATCCAGGGTGGTTCTATCACCCCTTGCCCATATATATCAAATCTCAAAATAAAAGTACAACTAATATAGAACATAAATTTTATAATTTAAAAAACAAATAAATTAAACTAAACATGTAATATGATGAAAGAAATATGCAAGTAGAGAAAAATAAAAATGAAATGCAAATAACCTAACATGAGAAATCAAGATACAAGTGCAAATAAAGAAAGATGACCTACCTACTTACCTGGGGCCCTGAAGATTAGGTCTTGAAATGTTAGGTGAAGTCGTATAACCAATGTAACCAACTCATCATCTTATCAATGTATTTCCCCCTGTGATTAATCATGTAATACAACAAAGATAAGTCAAGCATGTAATTATCATGAGCATAAGTAGAAATATAGTCAAACATGACATGAAACTCATTGAGATGGGTGGGAGGGAGGAAAATCAACTGGAAAGAACATCCACAAGATTGATCGATCCATATTTGAATGGGAATATCATATGTATATAATGGCTCATATTCATCCCCATTAGCATGATTGTTGCTTCCTGAAGGATGAGAAGACATGAGAGATCCCAAGAAGATCCCATGATTTCCCTGAGAAGAAGAAATGAGGTAAGGGACATGCTCATGTATAGCA
>SNQJ01S0060269.1:28316-42317 GCA_010110895.2 Picea sitchensis
GTAAGATCAAGAGCGAAGAAGAATCATGCAAATGAGGCTCAAAATCATATTCAGGAAAGACTATAAGGATTCCCGAGCCTACAATGTTTTAGAGATGGCATGGACACCATAATGCAACCAAGACCTACCTAGGGCATCCATGTTCTGGTAAGCTCTACCACCAAGTTGTGACACTTCTAAAGTAGATATGATGGTTTTGTGTCACAACCTGATGGGATCGATCCTATGGCAGAGGAAAAAGACAACAAGACACAAAAGTCGGGGTAGTAACCTAACCTATATACTCAAGTTGATTCTTGGAAAAAATTTCATGGATCGTCAAAATTTCCTCAAAACTCAAAAAAAATGTCCCAATACCCGATCAAATCCCTCCCATATAACTCCTGAATCACTCTAAATGGTTTTTGGTATAAAGAAAATGATAAGGGAGGCCAAAAAAGTGACAAAAAGAGGCCAAAAAGTCTATAAATAGAAGCTAGCAGATCATTATCACCATTGCTGATGTGGAAATTGACTCTAGAGACAAAAGACCCCCTTTGATAAAAACGGTGATTCCGGGAGCTACAGTGGACAAAACGAACTTTCGTCTGGACCAAGTAAGTACAAACTCCCCTATATAGCTATTCAATTCTTTATTTTGGTTTTTTATTTCATGTTTTGGGTGGGCATCGACCTTTAAAAGGTCGGCCCTAGGTCCACGCGGGCTGTCTCTGGACAGGCCATGTGTACACTCGAGCAGAGTAAAACCTACCCACGTGTACATGTGACTGTCACCTAGACAGCATGCATGGACCCCCCTTTATAGACAAAAAGAACCAAACAGCCAGAAACGAGGTAGGTTGATCTTTCCATGCATTTACTAAGAAAAGGGGATTTAAATCTAGGGATGAAGGTAGAAAGTAGTTTCTCTTCGGTCATATCTACATGCAAAGTCTGAACTCTATTTGCTAGTCTGTAGGGAGATTTTCCCCACAACAGAATTGGTGACCATACTGGGGAAAGCATTTTCTTTATTACTTTGAATGAGTCAACTTACAAAAGTTGAGACCGGCCACCGCTCCTCGAACCTGATCCTGGGCTCCTCTTCTACTGTCCTCCAACTTCTTTTCTTTGAATCTCCTTTGGCACAAGGAAAGGCTAAAGGGTTGGGACAATGGGAATACACAAATGGGTAGAGTTTCTTTGCTATATTTTTCCTCCTTCCAAATGGGACCCCTACCCCTTCTTTTTAGGCTAGAAGGAGCTAGGTATTTGGATGAACCCTCAGCCATGCATAGTCGAGAGTTTCAGTTAACTCACCCATAGCTTTTTTGTTCCATCGACAAATTTCCTTTTTTCATGCTTTTGTCGGTCCATGCGAGCTGTTTTGGGTCAGCCAACGTGTACACACGTGCAGTAATGGAGTAGGGCGCATGGGCCTTTAAAAAAGAGGATTTTCAAAGAGTTGTTCAGTAGTTCTTTGGAAAAGAAAGGGTATGATATGGCCTAATGCCATGTAAACATGTGTGGTGCAATTTAGGGTTATAACAATGCGGAAAAGTGTAGACACAACTCCACGCATGGAATCAATCCATCTACGGCCAAGTAAGAGGTTGTAATCAAGGGGTGCGTCGAAAACTTTGACCTTGACATTGACCAATTTTCCTTCCAACGTAATAGACAACGAGGGAAGAACACCGTAGGGTTTAAAACCAAAACCATTAAAGGCCTTAAGTGTATTGTATGATTTGGTGAGGGGAGGAGAGCCAATGGATTTCCAATAGGTAATAGACATAACGCACGTTGAGGCACCCTCGTTAATAAAGGTTCTACAAATATTCTTGTTCTCTACGACAACTTGGATTTGAAATGCTAATTGAGGGGGTAGCCTTGGAATGTGATATTCCAGGTCAAAGATTATCAAATTTGTATCTGTGGGGTCAATTATACTAATGGCCTTTAGCAGTGCCTTCCATTGTGCGGGACAAATTTGAAGGAATTTGAGAGATGACATCGCATAGGGTGCTTGCACCAGGTCTTCTACAATACTGTTGTTTTGAGAAGCACATGCATGCGGATTAAAGGAAGACTTTTGAATAACACCCTTTGGGGGAGGGTGGAGAACTGTATCGAGACCCGGTCTTTAGAGATTAAGAGGACTGTTGGGAGGTGAAGTTGAAGGAGGCGGTTGAACCAACAAAGGTGGTATATCATCAACTTTCTCCTTTTAAGGAGAGTAATCCTTGGTCTGAGTTGCGATTGCAAAATCATTCTTTTTTAAATCACTAGTACACATAAGGACATACGAAGTGGTGGAAGGGGAAGGTTGGTTGTGAATGACCAGTTGAGCCTATTGTTGAGAAGGGAAAGGTTGTGACAAAACGACAGGTGTAGGAGGTTTCACGGTCACTTGAAGGAACTTAGTGACCTCGACACGTATTGGACAATATTTTGTGTAGTGATCATCACTACATATAAGGAAAGGATATCGGGGTTTATGCTTATCCTTATTATCAGCAGATTGTGTTTTGGTTTTTTCGGATTGTGAATTATTATTTTTATCCTCTTATTCTTACCCTTTCCTTTTTTAGATTTATTTTTACCAACAAGGGTGGACTGGACCGTATTAACCTCTGAGGTTTTACCGGTGGAAGGAGTAGGAGACGGATCATGTTGATCATTAGAAGCATTAGATTTGGGGTTGGTGTGAGAGGCTTGTGTAGATTGAGGTTGAGCATGGAAGGTTCCAATCATACCATCATCCATATGAGAAGTAGCAGGGGTTGTTGAGGTCGTGGTGGTAGAAGGATGAGGAGCATCAAGGAGTAAGTCATAAAGAGTGCTTGTTTGTGAGTAAACGAGATCTAGGTATTGAGCATGACTGATCGCTTGTTATTCAGTGACAACACCACCCATGGAAATATCATGAGAGATTTTATTCATGAATGATTTGGTGAGCCATTCAGCCAATAACTAGTCAGGAAGGTCGAGTTTGATCAAACGTCATCTTCGTCTCCACTCATGAATGTGATTGGAAATATGAGTGACCGAATATTGCTTAAAGGAACTCAAAATCTCGGTTCATGTCTTGTAGCGGATTGGTAGTTGGTAATGCGTGAGAAAATTCATGGCTAGGGTATTGAAGTCGGTGAAGAAGCCTCGTGGTAATTCTGTGTACCACATTGCAGCCGAACCCATAAGAGTTCATTGGAAGAGACGTAACCGAATGGAGTCGTCCATCAAAGAGTTGGACAAACACCAAAGGTGAAAATACATAACATGGTTGTTTGGGTCTTCTCCCAGTTTACTGTCAAATTTGGGTATGTCGGATGGTAGCTTGGCCGGTATAATAGGCCAATGGGGAGAATGTAGGATAGGATCATTCAACATTCTAGATAAGTCGGGTAGATCCAAAGTGGCTAAAAAATACAACTGTCTATTCACGTGAGGGTACTGGTGACTTTGGGGAGGAAGGCCTATCGATATACCAATAGGACCATAAGCAGTCTACATATAAGGCGAAGGTCCTGACAGATTCGGACGTGCATGTGGAGGCATGTATCCCATAGGGTTGTATATATTAGGGGTGTTCCACTGCAAAGGGATACTAGAGTGAACGATCGAACCCCAAATGGGATTGGAAGAACCTGGATAAGGCTGGCCTGAACTAGGGGGTATGAAAGAACTAACTTGAGGTAGTTTCCCCCCAGAGAATTGTTGATTTCCATGGATGAGAAAGTTCCAATACTGGGCTAGGGATCCTAGTATGTTTTGCCCATAAGGTGGGTTATATCCTCCGAGTCGGGGTTGTCCTCCAAGTGAGGATTGTGTGCCAATTTGGGTGTGACCTCCAAATTGAGTTTTCCCCCCAGGGTTATATTTCTTTCCAACGGGAATATGATAACTGGAAGTGAATGACTATGTGGTGCCTCCAATTGGAGTGGAGCCACTTGGGCCAGATCCACTGAGAAAAGGTGGATAAGACCCTCCATAGAGGACCTGGGAAGGTGTCGGAATGAAACCAACAACAACATTGTACCCAGGAGGAACAAAAAGTCTAGAAGCTTTGGGTGGAACCTGGATAGGGATAGAAGTGTTCAAAGAATGATATCTAGGAGGAAGTGATGAAATAGGTCTAGATGAAAGGGGTGTGCCAATAGGGGCTTGGCTGGGGCTTGGCTAGTCACTGTATTCCCAGTGGGAATAGTCGTAGCGTGTGGGACCATTGTGTAATGGGCCATATGAAGAGGAATGGATGAGCTAGGACCAGTTGATTGGGTGCCTGAACCAACAAAAAGATAGCAATTTGTAATATAAAAATGATCTAGGGGTATTGTGAGGGTAGCAGACGTTTCGGGTAGTTTAGGGATGACAGGTATATCAACACCTGCCTCTGAGTTGTGAGCGTCTCTCTCAGTACGAGGTGGGATTCTAAATATGTCAGAAGTCAAAAAGGGATTCTCATTTTCAGGGTCAGTCGGTATTCCAGAAGTATCAACAACAAGTTCTACGGATGAATTCAATTAGAGAATACATCTCTCATATCTAGGAGGTATTCGGAAAGCCTCTAAAGAATAAGAAACAATTCGAAAATTTTCTAAAGAGTCGGTTGTTTCCGCTTGTGAATTTATGTTATCCTGGACCTCACTCTATTGAGGATATCCCTCCGGTAGATCAAAAGGCAAAGGTTGATAACCCTCCGCATATTTCGGGGGTAGCCCTTGCATTCTGCGTGAACGACGTGGAGGGTCAATGTTGGCCGCACCAAATATTTTACGAAAAAAATCTATGGCCAACTATGGAAACAAACAACACTCGCTAATAAAATCTATAAATCAAACCAAGCAAACAAACCTTCTTATTTTGAAGTCACTAGTTGGTGATGAAATCCAATGTCGTGAAGTCAAGACAACTATGTTTTCATATTGAATATTAATTGTTGTGATCTTGGTTTTGATTTATGTTGAAAGAAGAAAATATATGTCTTAGTTCTAGGTTCGAAAACCTTATGGAGACTTGGAACCGAGCCAAAAGTATAGTGTTATAGGATAAATCGGAAAATGCGGACATGAACTAATCTCCCTAGATCCATCTAGATCTAGAAAAAAACAGGACAGGACATGACACTTTCCCTAAGTTACAATAATTGAATCTACCATCAAAGAAGGAATGAGTGACATACCTTTAAATATCGCTTCCTTATGTCTTTGTTGTCCCTGCTTCGCTCTTGTGCTCTTGTGAAATCAGATCCGTGATAACACAAACCAACCAAAGTGAAAGAAACAATAGTATATTCAATGAAGACTTAAACATGTGATCAAGGAGTCATGTAATAAAATAAGAGTGATTTTATGGGAAAGAGACATGCCACTGTATTATATTAAGTAAAAGTAGAAGATACAACCAAATTGCCTTGATGTCACAAGTTCTCTTTCAGTGGTCCTTCGTTCCAGTACACACACACACACTTGCTCTGAATCTGTATGAAGATGATCCACAATAGCTTGGTGGGCAAATGGAGACCTCAAGCATCAATAGAAAAATGATTCCTCACACAATCTTCAACCTATTCTTTCATCAATTATTTTCTCAATATTACTTCACCTTTTCCATGAGAAACCCATCATTATATAGGAGAAGGTGAAGTGGTTAAAGAGATGAAGATGATCCCACCAAATCAGAGAAACCAGTAGGATCGAAACCATATGGATGCCACCTCACATTCTAGAAGACTCTCCTTCTAGAGACTTTGTGAACTCCTTTCTTCTTTTATATTTCAAGTGTTGCCGCACTCTGTCTATATAGAAGCCTATAGAAATCCCGCGATCTAGCTATATAGCAACCTATGAAAATCAAGGATTTCCGCACTGTGTAATACATGCAGTCTGCAGACTCATTCTAAAAACAAGTCTCGTGGAGGAATAAAGAAGTTACTTTTATCAGGAAAAAGATCCTTTTGAGAGTCTAAACACATAACCACAGAGACATCACCAGGGTGACCAAAATAATGTGTAACATCTAGTCAATGTGTATTTTGGTTTCCCCTTTAAAACATCAAATACAAAAAAAAAAAAAAAATTATTGGAAAAAACGAACGTAAAAGAGCAGATTTTAGCAAGTGAATCCCAAATCTCTTTGTGTGAGGATCCTTTACCCTCCTTAACCACTTAGTCTCTCTCTGTGAATATGTAAACAACAAAATCCTATGTGGATGGCCACTAGGGAAGATAAGCACTCGATCAAGATGGCAAAGCAACATGAATGGAGGAAATGTGGTGTTGACTCGAAATCTCATCACTTATTATAAAAGAATACAAATGATTGCAAGGCCTATTTACTTATACTCTGATATGATATTAATAGGTGGGGTCCAATAGAAGAAAACATATAAAAGTTTGTTTTTCCACAACATACATACATTTCGACAATAATGGTATTCTGATGAAAGTATAAAAGTCATTATTCGTAACATTATTTGATGGTTGGATGTGCTTCAGTTTGATACATAACAATGATGGTTTCCTCATGTTGTTCTTTCAGATTGTTGAAATAGTTTATGAAAGCTATGTGCGTCATACTATTCCATGATTGCATATTAAACACAAGTCATTTTTCTTTTGTGTGTTTAAAAATCTTAAGGCATATGAACTATAAGTTTGACATGCACTTGCAATAAAGATAAGTTATGATGGGTGGAGAACATGGTTTTATATATATTACACATATATATCAAAGTATCTCATCCATTTACAAAGGCTTTATCATGTCAATAATTCCACTTTACAAAGCTTATATTAGCTTCATGATGATGGTAACAAGTAAAGGGTATGTTTGAATTGTCATAAATATTTAGTCCATGGGAAAACTCTTCGAGACTTTGGTTTTAATATATAACATGGAAAGAGTGGAACATATGTTTATTTTTGGAATGTGGTTTGTTCTATATAATGCATGGTATACATGGAATATGGTTGATAATCCAAATGACTAAACCTTATCTTATTCATATGGATGATGATTTGATTAGTTATTGTGAAGTGACAAATCTGAGAAGCAATGAATAAAGAATTGTTTGAGTTGATGTATCATGTGGTGATGTGCTTACATGTCATTTGGGATCAATCTATGAATAGTTTGTATGGTATATGTTGATGGTTCATGTGAATTTTTGAAGTGATGAGTGGCATGCACATTTTATTTTGTTTTGAACCCAATGTGATGGGTTGGCCATGCAATTAATTTTGCAAGGACATGGGTGATGAATCCCATAGTCCCACATATACCACCTTCTATCCTGCCTTGGGTTTGTGCCATTTCATTTCATTGCTATTGTGGATAAGGCAGTGCTCGAGCCTAGTGTGGAAGCTCATATCCTAGTAGTTCCATCAATTGTTTTGGCCTGTCATTACTGGTATAAAAAGCGCTCAAGCCCATGTATGAAAAAATCATCTTGTTGAGAATAATTTGCATGCATTTTGCGCTATAATAGTTTATTAATGGCTTTGCTCTTGATTGGTTATGAGTATGTTGTTGGATTACTGAGAGGGGGAGTGAATCAATAATAGAGAAATTGTAATCCTTGTTAACCATAGTATATAAGTGTTGTTAACATTATGATCAATTTACCAATATCATTCAACAAGTGCAGAATAAATGAACCATGAATAATGAGAAATCACACACATACACAGTACACCCATATTTTTATGTGGAAACCCAATGCAGGAGAAAACCACATAATGCTTTTTCTTATATGTAGTTAAGAATTACATTCATTGGAAGCACCAACTTCCTTTGTTCTCCAACTACAACTGGAAGGAGGCTCCAACACCCTATATTTTCAGGCTACAACCTGATGGAATATCCAACTCCCCAATTCTTTGGCTACAACCAGAAGAAGGCAACAACCCCCTATGTTCTCCGGCTACAACCAGAAGGTGGCTACAACCACCTATCCTTTCCCCGTACAACCACCCTGAAACATACTTCCAAATGTGAACAACCCATCACTGTTGCTGTTGACCTCTGTTACTGTCACTGCTAACCTATGTCATTGTCATTGATTCAAATATGTCATTGACTTGATTCTTCTTCAAACATTTCTTGTAGATCTGTGACATGTATATACTACAACACGTGGGTATACGTGCTTCTCTTATATGCAACTCGTGGATGTCTGCGGCTTTCTTCACTGAAACTCACAGATTACTAGTAACTCTCTCAACTTCATTATTTTATACTTTGTCAATTGTCACTGCTAAAACAGATACTGAAACTCATCACTGTAGTCTCAGATCTGATCATATATGTCACATACCCTATGCCAAAAGTATATATACCATGAAATGAAGTCACGAATGCCTCACTAACCAAGTGCCATACATAAACCATGAACCATTCATCAGATATATGAAACCCTTACATCCATCATACAATAAACCATAACTGTAATGCAACCTCAAACTATACCAGTATCTTCACTAACACTATTCAACCAAGATGCCTCAAATATTCTCCAAAATCACAAGATGTACTATAACAAACTATCTCATGGAGTGTGCGATCTAGAGCAAGCCAATACACCAGAAATATAACACTATGGATCTTCCTCATACAACAAGTACCAACGAGCCTACAAACCCTCATGGGTACATGATTTATCTTCCATGATAAAACCCTAGGTCATTACCAATAACCAACTACAAGATAGCTTTAGTTGTAGACAATGATACTGATGATTGTTTCTTGCTTATCCAAGATATCAAACACTCACCCAAGTATAACGTTGCTCCACTTGTACTTCTTCGGTCATCAATACAACCTACCCAATCTGCATCTATGTAGGAAATAAGTGATAAATCCTTTCCTTTTGGATACCATAATCCAAACTCTTATGTACCATTGAGATATTTGAATATCCTGTTTACTACTAGAACATGTGATTCCTTTGGTGCTTCTTGAAATCCTGCCACTTATTCAACTTCCTACATTACATTTGGTCTGGATGTTGTCACATAAAGTAAGTCACCAATCATTGACCTATACTTCCTCTGATCTATGGGATTTGAATCATAATATTTACTTAACTTACAATTGTTTTGCATAGGAGTATTGATCAGTTTGCAATATTCCATTCCGAACCTCTTTATCATTTCTCTAATATACTTGGTTTGAGAAATAAAAATGCCTTAGTTTCTTTGACATATCTGAAAACCCAAAAAGAAAAATAATTCTCCAAGTAATGACATTTCAAATTCATTCTAAATATCCTTTCAAAATTTATGGTTCATCCTGTCATCATCACTTTCAAAGATAATATCATCAACATAAACTTCAATTAACAAAATACTATGGTTATTTACCTTGATGTAGAGTTTGTTGTCTACATTTGCTTTCATGAACCCTTGTTGTTGTAAATATCTGTCTAGTCTAGAATACCATGCTTTGGGGACCTGTTTGAGACCATACAATGCCTTCTTCAACCTGCAAACATCATTTTCATTCTCTGACAACTGAAATCCTTTTGGTTTCTCAATGTAGACTCCTTCTTCTAGATATCCATTCAGGAAGGTTGATTTGACATCCATCTGATACACTTTAATATTCTTGGAGCATGCATAAGCGAGGATCAATATCATTTCTTCCATTCTAGAAATTGGGGAAAACATCTCTTCAAAGCCGATACCTTCAACCTTAGCATATCCTTTACATACCAATCTATCTTTGTTCATGGTAACCTGTCCATCTTCATTTAATTTGTTTCTGAAGACCCACTTTGTGCGGATCACATTCTTGTACCTTGGCCTTGCAACCAATTCCCAAGTGTCACTCTTCTCTAACTTATCCAACTCTTCATCCATGGATTTTATCCAAAATTCATCCTTGTTGTCTTCTTCAAAACTTCTTCACTCAATAGAAGATAAGAGTGCTAGGTGCAGTTGTTCTAGTGAACGAATTCTTCTTCTAGTCTCAACTCCTGCATCTTTTTTCCCAATAATATGATATGATGGATGATTCTTTTGTATTTTTTTTCTAGGTTTCTTTGGAGGTACTTGAATATCTTTCTCTCCTTGGTCTTCTGCTTCTAACTTCTCTTCTTCATATTCTCCTTCTGGTACTTCTTCTTCCTTTGCTTCTTCTTCATGAATATGTTCCATTGGCTCATTTTCTTCTTCCTTTATTCTTCATCTGCTTTTCTCATCAACCATCACATTGATTTTTTCCAAAACTTTTTTGAGCCTTAGATTGAAACATTTGTATGCTTTCCTTGTGCTCGAGTACCCAACAAGTACATATTTTTCCAGACGAGAATCGAACTTTCCCATTCTGCCATCTTCTCTTTTGATGTAGAATTTTCTTCCAAAAACTATGAAGTGCTTCACATTAGCTGGTCTTCCTTTCTATAGCTCATAGGGATTTTTATCACTGTTGTTTCTGAGCATTACTTTGTTTTGAATATGAACTGTTGTATGCATTGCATGTGCCCAAAATACATCTGTCAACTTGGAGTTCATTAACATAGTTTGAGACATTTCTTGTACTATCGTGTTCTTCCTTCCGATGACTCCATTCTATTGTGTTGTCCTAGCAATGGAGAATTGCCTTTTTATCCCATGCTTGTTGCAGAAATCCATAAATTCTTTTGAATTAAACTCTTCTCCATTATCCGATCTCAAACATTTAATTTTTTAATCCATTTCATTTTCAACCATTTCCTAGTATATCTTGAATACTTATGAGTTCTTCTTGAGAAAACAAACTCCAATCATTCTTGTATAATCCTCAACCAATAACATAAAATACTGCTCACCTTTCAACCCTTTTGTTCTAGTTGGTCCAACTAGATTAGTATGCACAATTTCCAATGGCTTTGTTGTGGAGTATTCCTTTGACTTGAAGTTGGTATTGGTTTGCTTTCCTTGTTGACAATGCTTGCATAATGTGTTGGTTGGCTTCATGATTTGGGGCATTTCTCCGAATGCTTCCTTTTTGTTGACTTTGACAATATTATCAAAGTTATGTGACCCATTCTTTTGTTCCATAGTCAAACTTCATCTTCCTTTCCTAGACAACACTTTTCATTTCCAATTTCACTTAATACATATATGTTTCTTGAAGTTCTTATAACTGCTACAACCAATCTGCTTGAACCTTCTTTTCTTATCTCACACTTCTGTGAATCAAACACAAGTTTGTGACCTTGATCACACATTTCAATTACACTCAGAAGATTGTGTTTCATATCTTCCACTAGTAGAACATTATCTGCCTTGGTATCCTTATTTCCAATTATGTTTGTGCCTCTTCCAATGATTCTAGATGAGTTGTCGTTTCCAAATGAGACTAATCCATATCTTTCCTTTCTCGAGGTTAGAAACCTGTCCTTATCACCTGTCATGTTCTTTGAGTAGCCATTGTCAATATACCAACCATGTTTCTTGTGTTTAGATTGAAGAGAAACTGTGCACTCTTCATTGTTGAACTGATTATGCCTTCTTATCCATATTCTTTGAGGTTCTTGTATGTGACTATTGTTATTCTATTGAGATTCTCTTGGAGGAACTGTCATTCTACAATATTTGGCCATGTGTCCAAGGTCGTTACATCTGTAGCATTCCATCTCAGTACTTAAGGATTCAAACCTATTGTATCTTATGTTCTATGTTTCACTGGGCCTTCTTGAATAATCATTTCATGCATAGCTTTCACGGTTGTCTTTGTTCTTTTTATTTGCTTTGCAATTCACAACCTTATGTCCAAAATTGTTACATGAATAAAATAAACCAAGAAAAATGGTTTGATACCTAGGAGCTGTAGATATTCTAAAATGAGTTACTCTTCTGAACCCTTCTTCTTCTTGAGGCCTTCTTGTTTTTGACTATCGTTGATTATGAAATCTGAATCTTCTAGGTGGAGGAGTGTCTTTGTGATCTTCCTTGTAAAACTTCTTGTCTCCTCTGACTATCTCTGCATAGATTCTTGGTTGTGTTTCTTGATTTTTTGTTTTGGAGCTTGATCCCTTTTATGTCTGGTTCTATCCAAGCACAGACTTGTCATGATTTTGACTTTGACTACTAATAATCTCGTCCAAAACTTTGGAGTTGTTCTGCATGTTTTTATTTTGAAAGTCTTTTCTCAATGCGTCAATCTCTGCTTTTGAACCTCCAATGATCATGTATTTTTCTTCCAACCATTATTTGAGTGCTTCTTCAATTCTTTTGTCTTCTTCAACTTGTATTTTTAATTTAGTGATCATCTTCTCTAGTTCTTCAGAGTTGGAATTTTGAGTTTCTTCTTTTCTTTTTAGTTCTTCCTGTAGTGACTTGTTTTTCTTATTTTCCCTTTTTATAACTTCTATGGAACTCAACAGTTCTTCTATGTAGTCAAATTTTGCCTCTTCATATTCCTCTTTAGTGCCTTCTTCATTAGAATCTTCTACTTCCATGAATAGAACCCTTTCTGCATCACTTTCACTGACTTCATGTTCGTCTGATGAGGTGTTGCCTTCTTTGGTGCAAAATATTTTCTTGAAAAATTTCTTTTTGGTTCTTTTGCCTTTGTATATTTGTTTTCTATGTGAAACATCTTCTTCATTCCTTTTCTTTTTCTTATGGGGAAATTTGTTATCGAAATGACCAATACCATCAAAATTAAAAAAAATCAATGGAATCTTACCTCTATATTTGTCGGTTCCCCTTTTTAGTCTTCTGACGAAGTTGGATACTTCTTCATCGTCTTCTGAGATGTCACTATTGTTGCTATCTGAATTTTTTTTTTGTTTTCCCTTTTGCTTTGAATTCTTGGATGCTTTGAATGTTTCTTCTTTTGTAACTGGATTCTTTTGTTTCATTCTCATTTCATAGGCTATGAATATTCCATGTAGCTCATCCATGCTTATCGAATCCAGATCTGTTCTTTCTTCTAGTGATGAGATCTTAGGATCAAATCTAATTGGAAAATATCTTCGTAATTTTTGAACAATTATAGATTCATCAACTTCTTCTCCCAATCCTCTAATTGCATTCACTATTTCATCAACTCATAAAAAGTAAGATGCAATATTTTCATCTTCCTTCATCTTCAGTTGTTCAAATTGACCTCTGTAAGTTTGAAGCTTTTCTTCCTTGACTTTTTCATCTCCTTCATAAACTTTTTGAATTTTGTCCCAAATCTCCTTTGTGGGGCTGCAATGCATAGCTTTGACATATACCGAATCAACTAGACCATACAAGATAGCATTTTTGTCTTTTTAATTATTTAGACTGATTTTCCTTCCATTGTCATTTGTTGGAGGAACGACAGGTTCTTTATATCCATCTACTATTGATTTCCAAACCTCAAATCCCTGAGCTTGTACATATGTTTTCATCCTTCTTCTCCATAATTCATATTTATGTTCATCCAACTGTGGTATTCCATTTTTATGCATATTGTTTCTCTCCATGATCTACCTTCTAGTGGTTAAATTGATTCCTAAAGAGACCTACTCTGATTCCAATTATTGGATTATTGAGAGGAGGGGCGAATAAGTAATAGAGAAATTGTAATCCCTTTTAACCATAGTATATAAGTGGTAGTAACTTTATAATCAATTTACCAATATCATTCAACAAGTGTAGAATAAATGAACTATGAACAATGAGAAATCACACACATACACAATACACTAGTATTTTTACGTGGAAAACCAATGCAGGAGAAAACCACAGAATGTTTTTTCTTATATGTATTTAAGAATTACATTCACTACAAGAACCAACTTCCTTTATTCTCCAGCTGCAACTAGAAGGAGGCTCCAACCCCCTATATTTTTATGCTACAACTTGAGGGAAGCTCCAACCCCCCAATTCTCTGGCTACAACCAAAAGAAGGCTACAACCCCTTATGTTCTTTGACTACAATCGGAAGGTGGCTAAAACCACCTATGTTAAGGTCCTAACCCGCACATAGGTAGATCAATGTATTCGGATGTAATAAAGGTCAATATTAATAAGACCTTTCAATAAAATAGAATAAGGCAGA
>SNQJ01S0060269.1:43476-56765 GCA_010110895.2 Picea sitchensis
GGCTGAGGGTTCGTCCAAATACCTAGCTCCTTCTAGCCTATAAAAGAAGGGGTAGGGGTCCCATTTGGAAGGAGGAAAAATATAGCAAAGAAACTCTACCGATTTGCGTATTCCCATTGTCCCAAACCTTTAGCCTTTCCTTGTGCCAAAGGAGATTCAAAGCAAAGCAGTTGGAGGACATTTGAAGAGGAGCCCAGGATCAGATTTGAGGAGCGATGGCTGGTCTCAACTTTTGTAAGTTGATTCATTCAAAGTAATAAAGAAAATTCTTTTCCCGTCCCAATTCATGAACTTTTTATAGTTTGATTAGTATATGTTTGGATTTCTAACCTGTTAGTATATAAGTAGGATGCATGCGTAGTTGTTTCTTGTCCTATATGTAGGTCAGCTTTCGAAGGAGTATTGCGAACAAGTAATCAAGTACAACGGAGGATTGACATCAAACGCCAGGAACGAGGTAGGTTGATATTTCCATGCATTTACTAAGAAAAGGGGATTTAAATCTAGGGATGAAGGTAGAAAGTAGTTTCTCTTCGGTCATATCTGCATGCAAAGTCTGAACTCTATTTGCTAGTTCGTAGGGAGATTTTCCCCACAACATGCATGTTATGTTTCCCACACCAAGGAAAGGTCGTTACTGTTGACCAACTAGCCTTTTTCAATTCTGATTCCCATACTAGAAACGTACCCTTTATCTCGAAAAAACCTCCTAGGTACGCGAATGTCGGCATGGGTCTCCTAAAAGATTCCACTTTGATGGGTACATTCCCAATCCCACCACCTGATATTCCACCTCCTTTGGTCGCCTCAATCAACATGATTTCCACCTCGATTCGCGAAACCCTTGCGTCTCATGACCTGTGGATAGTACCCAACCTCGGTGATTATCTTCGCTAGGGAAAAAAAATGCCTTAAGTCTGGTTGAATCTTCTTATCAAGCTATTAAATCAACAACCCCTTCTCCCCCCTCTCTTGGTGATTCATCTCTCGATCCATTTCACATCATCTTTCCTACCGATGAGATGATCATGTCATTTATTTCCATGGAAGACACCCCTTAGGATGATGAACATCGTCACTGCATCCTCTTCCTTGAACAACACACCATCGAGAGTTACCAATGGATTTCGACTCCATTGACCGTAGTTGTCATTTCCTCTGTTCCTAAATCAACACACAATGTGCTATACGAAGGGGACCTAAGAAACATTTCACCCATAGTCCCTCTTGACATATCAATCAAACCTGGAGTTGTTGAAAATGTTCACATTGGTGCCTCATGTTCTGATGATGAGGTCGTCACTTATAAAGTTATTTTTCAAGATTCTGTGACGTTTTCGCTTGGAGCTATGGAGAGATGTCGGGTATTGATCCTGATACAATTGTACACGAAATTAAGACATACCCGAATGCTAAACCCATTCGGCAGTCACTTCACCCAGTCCACCCCCGTAAATCCACCGCTATCAAACTCGAAGTGAAAAACTTCTCAAGGTAGTCTTTATCTATCCTGTGACTTTAACCGATTGGGTATCCAATCTAGTTCCAGTAAAAAAAAACAAGTCATGATCTGGGTATGCGTCGATTATAGGGATATCAATAAATCTTGTCCTAAGGACAACTTTCCAACCCCCTTCATTGACCAAATCGTCGACAATTGCGTCGGTAGTGAAATATTATCTTTAATGGACGGTTTCTCCGGTTATAATCAGATTAACATTTTTCCCGCGGATCAACACAAAACCGCTTTCATTTGTCCTTAGGGTACCTTTGCCTACCGAAAACTACCTTTCGATTTGAAGAACGCTGGTGTGACTTTTCAGTGTGCCATGTCTTATGCTTTTCATGATATCAATCACATCGTACAACTATATCTTGATGATCTACCAGTGCATTCCATGCGTCGCCAATATCACCCAACACACCTCCGAGCTATCTTCCTTCACTTTTGTTTCTATCGTATACGTTTGAACCCACACAAATGTGTTTTTTGTGTGGATTCTGGCCGACTTTTGGGTTTTTTTGTGTGCATTCATGGAATTAGGGTAGACCCCTTGAAGGTTGAGGCTATCCTTAATCTACCTCCTCCTTCTACACTACACTATCTTCAAAGTTTGCAAGGGAAGGCAAACTTTTTGTGTTGATTCATCCCCAATTATGTTGAGTTAACACTAGGATTTATTCAAATTTTAAAGAAAGGTTATGATTTTGTATGGGACGATACTTCCAACAAAACCTTCGAAGCTTTGAAACTTGCTTTAACCCATACCCCACTTCTTTTCCCACTCGATTATAGTCGAGACTATTTCCTCTACCTCGTTGCTTCAGACTCTACCCTAGAAATGGTTTTAGTCCAAGAAGATGATTCACACGATGAACATGTAATTTATTATTCGAGTCAAAGTCTCACGACCACCGAAGCCAAATACCTACATGTGGAAAAATTGGCCTTGGCAGTTGTTCAAGTTGTCCAATGTTTTTGTCATTATATCCTATTACGCAAGACCATTGTTATTTTCGATTACAACCCTATGCAACATATCCTTACACACTAATTGCTTGGGGAAAAATACTCCAAATGGATAGTGATTCTCCAGGAGTTCGACTTAGAGTTTGAACGTGCTAAGTCTAAGAAATATTTGGTTTTCACCGAACTGATATGTGACCTTCCCTCCACTGAGATGGAAAATGTGGCAGAGGATTCCTTACCCGAAAAATCCCTTTTTCTGATCAGTTATGATGACTTATGGTATGGAGATATCCAGTATAGACCGTCGTATATGCTATCCAGTATATTTCCGTCGTAGATTTCCGACCTGACCTATCCAGTATAGACCGTCGTCGTATATGCTACCAAGCCCATAAATACATCATTCTCGGTGACACCATTTATCGCTGAGGTATTGACTCTATTTTTCGACGATGTCTCACTTATGATGAGGTTGAGAAAGATTTGAATGAATTCCACTCCAGAGCATGTGGTGGCCATATGTCTGGGTATGCCACTGCCCAAAATATCTTAAGAGCAGGGTACTTCTGGCCTTATTTGTTTAAATATTGTATAACTGTCATCCAGAAGTGCCATGCTTATCAAACTTATAATAACAAAATAAGATCTCATCCTACTCCTTTACATCCTGTAGTTTCCGTTGGTCCCTTCGCAAAATGGGGCATCAACTTCATGACATGTAACCCTCACTCAACCGGTGGGCATGGATACATCATAGTAGCCGTAAATTATTTTACTAAGTGGGCCGAGGCGATGCCTACATTCGATAATACCGGAAAAAATGCGGCATTATTCATATTCAATCATATCATTTCTCGGTTTGGTGTTCCTCAAGCTATCATTACTGATCACGGTAGCCATTTTTGAAACTTCATGATGTCTGAACTTACTGAAAAGTTGGGTCTATGCCACGAAAACTCAACACCCTATTACCCACAAGCCAATGTCCAAGTTGAAGAGATAAACAAAGTCCTCATTACCATGCTTCGACGAATGATAGGGATTCACAAGACTAGTTGGCACATGATGTTGTTTTCAGCATTATGGGCCTACCAGACATCCGTCAAGTCTGCTACCGAGTTTACACCTTTCCAGCTAGTTTATGGTTTAGAAGTTGTCTTGTTGATTAAATGTGAGATACCATCTCTGAAACTATCCGTTGAACTTCTCCCAAACACCTCTGTTGAAGAGGAGCGTCTATTGTATCTGATACAATTGGATGAATCCCGTCGTGATGCCACCCTAGTCATTGAAACTCAGAAAAAACGTGTGAAAGCCCAATATGACAAACATGTCAAGCCATGTGTTTTTTCTGAAGGTGATCTCATTCTCCTCTATGAACAAGATCGTGATTTAATAGGAGCCAGTAAATTCAAGGCTATGTGGCGAGGTCCTTATATTGTCAAACGAGTGTTGGAGAAGGGAGCTTACGATGACATTCCTTTGAGTGAACCCAGAAATGGGATTTACTTGAAGAAGTACTATGCTTAGTCATTTTTGCATGAGTGCTTGTATTTTTACTGTATCATATTGTTGTGTGCTACATTCGTGTGCTTTTTCATTGTTTGGTTTCAACCCTCAACTGTTTACCTTGCATTGTGCTTGGTTTTTAGATGTCAGTGTCTTCTCTACCCTATATTGGCTTCGCCGATGGCACTAGTCATAGTACTCAGAAATTAGCATCTGCTACCTAGGAAATCTACACACCTATGAACGAATTAATCAGTCTACATGATGTCTGCCTCGGTCGTGCAACTAATAATATCGCATAATACAGTGCAGTCATTGAATTATTGACCAACATTGTTTCATTTGGAATCCATCATTTGGTTGTACGACTTGATTCACAGCTAGTAGTACTATAGTTAAGTAATGTCTATGCTATCTGAAGTCCTACTTGTTAAGGGTATATTTATGAATATGCCTCTTGGAATGTCAGTTTGATTATATTGAATACTAACACATTACTAGATGTCTAAATACATTAACAAATGCACTGGTTAATTATGTGTTAGACAGACATTTGAGACATTTATAAATCCAACCACATTTTGTATATAAAGAAAAGTAATCCGGTAGAAGCCTCATGTATATATAACGATAAAACGTTTTACAAAAAGTTTTTGTTCGAAGACCAAAATATCAAAATATGAAGCCCAAGGCTTCTACAAAATAACATCAAGGATGTCGCTCACGATAACACACAATTTCACGTGCTACCCTACGAAGCAGTCGGATAATAGAGTCAGGCACACCCACAATATGGAGCTGATAACGTCTTGGGATCTCCCCAATAGAGATGTACATGACATATGTTGTCAACCCCTCTAGGTTCTGCTCGATTGCCTCGTAGTCACCAACATCCCATCCTGTTGCCTAGGCCACTTCTCCCCGTCTCTAAATGGGAGATGTACCTAGAGGTCAGTACAGTCCTACATCTTTGTTTTCAAAAAATATTTTTTGATTAGTCCTCGGATCGAAAACATAAAAAACATTTCATTTTTTACAAAACATTATAAAAACAAAAAATGTAGTTCTTACCCAAGTCCCCCCACTGAGAATCTTCAGGTATAACCAAGTTTGGATCACCCCTGAAATACAAACCAACGTATGCATAGTCCTCTACCATTAATAGTTGAGGCCTTAACCAATCAAAGAACGAATCGTTGTATTTCACGATGGGGCCGGTCACATGTTGAGCCATAAGGTCACACCATATTTTCATCCTTGGATCTCGTGGGGCCGATATTCCCCATTCTACCTATATACGCAAATGAGGGACCCTCTCGAGGAAGAAGGACACAAAAATAGATCCATACCCAAACTGTTTCAGGTCACCCTTTCTGCACATTGTCAACTGTGTCTTCACACTACGAAGAACACTGTCACACCAATTAAACACTTGAGGCTCTGTACATTCCATGGCATACTGAAAATAGATTTGGAGGGCCATGTGCGGAGATGCACTCCTTTCCATATGTGAAATGGTAAAAAGAATGGTCTAGAGGGGTAAATCCCAGACACCTCTGATGGAAACCTTTCCTTTGTGCCTCTTGGCCTCGGGATCACAGTATCGACGGATGTATGCAGTCATTGGTAGACCACCACCTCTACCCCCTGTCAGTGACACATAGGACCCACGACGTGACAACCTCATCAGAAATTAGATATCCTCGATATATAGGTAAAGCGTGTGGACACCCACGTGAAAAACTGCTCGTCCACATCCCACATGTGGACCAGGTACTCTAGTAACCTCATTTGGTCCCTCATGCCATGCATTTTAAAGAACTTCATTAATCCACACTGTCAGAGGGAATTTACAGTACCCAGGTCATTCAAGGCATGGTGGTCATCATCTTCATGTTCCATCTCCCTCCACTCTATTATTTTGATGATCAAAACCTACATTGGGACAATATAGGGAAGTTAGCATCCTCATTTGCTGCTTTGAAAAATTTCTATTGGCTAAACGCATGGAAATATCTTTTGGTTTTCGGCCACCATAGGTGGAGTCTTAACACAGTGTGGGGTTTCCGCATGTGAGCCACAAGGAGCCTATGGAAATCATTGGTTTTCCCAGGTCCCGATACTGGTCACCTGTGGCGGTGCCTGTGCTCACCTACCGACCTAAAATTTAACTCAAAAAAATACTTTAAC
Source organism: Picea sitchensis (assembly GCA_010110895.2). Taxonomy (NCBI): domain Eukaryota; kingdom Viridiplantae; phylum Streptophyta; class Pinopsida; order Pinales; family Pinaceae; genus Picea; species Picea sitchensis. Next base: position 49,646 of record SNQJ01S0060269.1, read on the forward strand.
CCAATAGAAATGAAATTTAATCCAATGAAAGGCAAGAGGACGAAGAGATTACTTTTTTGACAAAAGTCATTTGTTGAATGGTCACATGTGTCTCTCGCAATCGACAGCCAAAGCCTGAGGTAAAAATAGGATTTCTAGGCACATTTTGGGCAAAATAAAAATGAAGTAGTAAAAATAAATTTTACCCCTATTTATTATTCTTTTTACTTTTTCTACCAATTTTTCATATTATTTAAATACATTTTATCCAAAACCTAAGGGTCTAATGGTCTCGTGAGTATATTTTTTTCTCGCAGATAGAAGAGATAGGATCCTAAACAATGAAGTACAGATATTTTTCGTGATTTTCTTTTATCTTTGTCACATGTACAAATACTTTTTAGGGTTTTTTAGGGAAAACCTTGAGCTTAGTATTTGTTCGTTCTCATGCTTAAAAATATGTGAGAATGCAACCAAGTATACTTTTGTCATATTTTTGTACTTGTCATGGTAACAAAAAAATAATGAAACTTAGGGAGTATCCTTTAATCTCTTTTCACGTTCCATAAAAACGAAAAGATCGCCAAGCGATCTTGTTCTCTTCACGCTCGTAAAAGTATTTGAAGAAAATGTTTGATGGGCAGTATTTTATCACTTTTTCGGTATCGTCGACCTAATTTACGAAAAAGGAACTAGGAGAGTTCTCTTTAAGTGTTTTTCAGACTCTCAAAACATGAAAAACCCCCAAGTTTTCTATCTTTGGACTCGTTAAACAAACATCAAAAGACCCATATGGGACCGAGCCACTCCTTCTTAGGGTTTGTTAAACATACTTTGAGAGACTCATCCGAAGGATGAGATTACATTAACAATAATATGTTATCCTCCTCAATCTTGCATAAAAATAAAGAGGTACTCACCAGAAATGGTGGGGAAAATTTTGGGAAAGAGATGGGTCTCTGTATTTGTGTTAGTGGTAGTAATAGTTTCTATTGAACATGAAACCCCCCTTTCATCGTTTGAATCCAGGTTGGGAAATCCATTTGTCTCTCATCTGGCCTTCCATAAATTCACATAATTAGGTCATATTTGAGTCAATGCTGCCAAGACCAATGTCGTGTCATTCATATGTTCAAGAGAAGTCCAAACAAGCCCTCTATTGAATCGACCATCTGCAGTTATCAATTCCTACCATGTCGGCCTTCCCTGTGTTGGTCACAAGTCATTTTCATACTTTGATCTACCCTAAATCTATTACTTATTTTGTGTCATTGATGGGGGATACATCAAGTGTTACACATCAAAATTACTCACTTCAATAGTGTCGCAAGTGTCGTCATTACAAGTGTCGCAAGTGTCGCATTTTGGTCGCAAGTGTCGAAAATGTCAGAAAATGAATACTGCCATAATGCCTATGTCGTTCCTATAACAACATCGGAAGGACACTTGAAACACCTCAAACATTTGATTTGGAAGAAGAGGAATGAGTTAATAGGGTTATGAACCTCTTGCCATTTGAAAGAACCACTAAAAATTGAGTTTCAGAAGAGAACACTCACCTATACACTCTTAGGGAGCATTATAACGCTCTGTTTTCCCTTTTTGAGGAGCGTTGCTACTGTTAGGAGTGTTGGTGCCCCCCTATGCATTGTTAGGGAGTGTTATAATGCTCTGATGCCCCTTTTGGGAGAGCGCTACCTATTCTAGGCAAAAATTGGTTTGATGAGAAGAATGAGGAAAAGATCTCTTCAATCTATGAAGGCAGTTGGATTCGAATCCTTGGTCAAGCCATGATCTTAGGGAAGATCCCTAACTGAAGGAGGAAAATCCTTAACTTACCCCAAAGATATCTCGAGTGGTTGGGCCTCTCTAAACCTATATAAGTAGACCCTCTCATGGTGAAAGGGGGAAGGATTGGAGGCATGAAACCTATTATCTCATAGGAAACACACAGTGAAGTGGAGGAGAATAATCAGGGAAGTTATTGTCATTCTGATCGTGAGTATTTTGAGTAAGGGTTAGACAAGGAGGACTTGATGAACCTATTGCACTCGCATCTACGATTGTAAGTTTCCTTCGTTGTTGTTCTCATCAATATAATATGCTTGGCATGTTTCTTTCTAGTTTGTGTTTAATCTCACATGAACTTGTCTCTAATAGATAGATATGTTTCAAACTAATCTCAGTAGAGTAGGAAGTTGGTTGTATCTGTGTTTTTCTACAGGGATTATTGAGGAGTTCAAGATTGGAGCTCAACTCAGACTGTGAAGGGATGAACTCCAGTAAAAAGGTACTTCTTTTCTCCTTCCTCCTCATACATTAGTTTATATAGATCTAAAAGGAAGTCAGTGACCACGATAAACATATTCTGTCTTAAGAGTTAAGAGTCTAGCTCTCAAGAGGATATCTACCTATCCATAGGGATATTTTCCTTCAACATCAAGGCCCTCCTGTGATGATTCTTTTCCTGTCGATTTCAACTCATCATCTGGGAACAAAACTTAGAAATCATTTAGTACCTTAGAGCCTGCATGCCTCAATGGCAGGTTTCTTCGCTTTCGACAATGGATTCACATCATTGGTCCCTGATTGAAAGATTCCATCGAGTGTTTGACTTCAGCTCATTTATTCACATTCATTGGATTGTACTTAGGTACCTTGGGAGTCATTGAAATCAATGGTGATTTCCCTCGCACTTGTTAACGGTTTTCATCAATGACCGGTAATCAAGTGGTTTTTACCATGTTCTACTTCAGCACCTGTAATCGCATGTTTATATTCGTACTTACGGACGACGGGGTTGAATACTTTGGATCTCACCTTTTCGGTCCAGGTTATGATGGAGTATTTATGATTTGTATTGGCACATAGATCCACTTTGTATGTCTCGTGGCTATGTCCGAATTTGAGTCTTCTAGCACATAGATCCACAGTGTATTCCTGGTGGCTATGTAATATTTTGATGACATAGATCCACGGTGTATGATTGGTGTCCATGGCTTACATTTGCGATTTCAATCACTTGTAGTCTGAGCATGGGAATGCCTACCTCAGAGATGGTATTATATTGTGTAGATTCTTGTTTGTCTGCAGATTTCTTATTGATGCGCTCCTTGTTTCTTACACACACACGCATTTTAAAAAGTATTTCGGCTGTCACGAGTTCCATTATCATACTTTGAGGGGAATTATGTCACACATTATTTTGGTCACCCTAGTGATGTCTCTATGGTTATGTGTTCATGCTCTTAAAAGGATCTTTTTCCTGAGAAAATTAATTGCTTTCTTCCTCCACAAGACTTGTTTTTAGAATGAGTCTGCAGGCTGCATGTATTACACAGTGCGAAAATCCTTGATTTCCGCAAGCTACTATATAGCTGGCTCATGGGATTTTCGCAGGCTACTATATAGGCAGAGTGCAGCAGTGCTTGAAAGATAAAAGAAGAAAGGAGTTCACGAAGTCCTTAGAAGGAGAGTTTTCTAGAATGTGAGGTGGCGTCCATATGGTTTCGATCCTACTGGTTTCTCTGATTTGGTGGGATCATCCTCATCGCTTTAACCACTTCACCTTCTCCTATATAATGATGGGTTTCTCATGGAAAAGGTGAAGTAATATTGAGCAAAGAATTGATGAAAGAATAGGTTGAATATTGTGTGAGGAATCTTGTTTCTATTGATGCTTGAGGTCTCCATTTTCCCATCAATCTATTGTGGATCATATTCATACAAATTCAGAGAAAGTGTGTGTGTGTGTGTGTGTTTGATGTAGGAGCATCGTAAAAAATCCAACAAAGCGAGCGCAAAGGCAGAAGACAGCTGGAAATGCACCAGCGCACCTTTTGAAAATATTTTTGAATCTGAAGATAGAAGCATTAATGTAAAATCTGGGAAAATGTAATTGAATTTATGTTTTGGAGATTGCAAACAGATCATGAGCATTGCTCTCATCTATCGGATAAGGATGCATTTATTTGTATTGAATGTAAAGTAGTTGTAAATTTTAATTATGATTAGATAGCTAGAGCTGTAGGAGGGAAAACGGGTAAAAAAAGACACCCTTGCTTGCATCGTTGTATCAGATTCTAAGTTGTAAGAATGAGGGATCAAAGAAAGAAATCCTGAATGGTAAATTGTGTAAGCATATAGATTTTAGAACTTATGTACAGAAGGCTTTGGATTAATATAAGGAATATTTGAGCCAAGTTCTATGTGTCATGACGAATACTGTTTGTATCTTTTAAATGGTATGTTACAGTTAATTTACATTTCTATGTCATGCATTTGTTTCAATGTTGTGTGTATGTTCATCATTCTATGATGAATATATGAAGTCTGTGAGGGAAGAAGTATGAGTGTCAATTGTTTCTCTTCCTGAGAACTCCTGCAAAGAGTGCACTGGAAGTTCCTCATAGAGTGCGTCAATAGGGTTTTGAGTTTTATCTCAAAAAGATCAGAAGGAAGAACGTTGTTCTTATACCCGCAGGTGTGCGAGTGAGGCACAGAGTCGTGCAAGGAGTGTGTAGGCTGGGGAAGGAATCAAAATTCTTCAATCCCACCGAGTGGTTGGAGAAATTCTATTGCAAGGAGTGCACAGAGTTAACATCGTGGATAACTGGAGGTTATCGCCGAATCGTGCTAAGTATGCGCGTAGGGATTCTTTGATTTTGGAAGCTAGTAAAGAAATCTAAGCTTAGGAAGATTAGAACCTTTGAATAGCTCAAAGGGGGGAAGATGACAATCGTGCAAAGCTCTAAGTATAGATGGGTCGACGTCTGGGAAAATTTCTGAAGGATCATTATAGCTCAAATGAATGGTGGAGAACGTCAAGAGAGAAATCCTAATTTACCGAGAGCCACTTGATTGAGCAAAATTGCGAGCGAGATAATGGAAGAAGTCACCCAGCGTATGAAATCGCAGGAGGGATAATGATCGTTGATCGATGTCAGATCTAAACCATTGGTTAATTTTGGGATTTTGTGGATCGCAAGTCGAGAGGACAGAGCTTGGCGTTGGTTTCCAAATCCCCGAAACGCGAAAATCTGGGGAGCCATCAGGACCGTTAGATTCCATGCATTGGGGATCATTGATTTTGCCCAGGAATATTTCAGGTTTCGACAGTCGGGGATTCACGGAGGAAGATTTCCCCAGAACCTTAATGGGAGATCGCCAACACAATCGTGGCCATCCATTATCCTAGAGGACAGGTGGCAGAATATTCAACTATTCATGAAATTGAACACCGGAAGATTCACAAGGACGATCACTGACTTAATCTAGACCATCGGTTGGCGGGGGATCTAGACCATGGATCCGGGTCATTGGATTTTGGGAATCGAGGATTTGTAAAGGAAGCAAGATCATTGTTCATCGATTTTCTAAATCACAAAAGCTGAAACACTTGGGGGCTCGAAATCACCTCCCAAAGGAAGGTCATATCTAAGCTAGGAGTGAGAGAGATGGTGCTCGTTAGGCCCTTGTCAGGTTTTGGGGAGTGGAGTGTTGGAGTGTTTTATACCAACATCCCCGAAACCGTGAAGTGTGAAGCACCATTGCTTTGGCCCATGGTTACGCCAGTGGTCGTGTGGGCAAGGAGCTATCGCACGATGCTAGTTTTTCACAGGGGCTAATGTGAGTAAAGGACCTGTGGATTTTGTAGGAGGATTCCAGAGAGGAACTGAAGATCCATTTCGGCTCAAGGAGACAGGAATATCTAAAGACCGAGAGGTCAACGGGCTCTGCTGAGGTGGAGTCTATGTCAAGTGGTATCAAAGCTTACAATATTTGTTTTTGTAGGCGATAGAAAACAATGTGATTAGAATTCTATGTGGAACAAATTTAAACAATTCCTCCAAGAAGGAGAGAAAGAGCTATGTTCGATCCAGCCGTGGAAAGGGAGATGAGATAACTACAAGCTCGACTGGACGCTATGGAGACAACACAAAAATGGAAAACCGATGTTGGATACATTAGTGAGGCTGAAAGTGAAATGAATATGGAGCCGGAGAGAAATAAGTTGTAGCCGAAGACACTGCAGAGGAACGCTTATTCAGAGCGGTTGCAAGGATAGGTTCCAAAGAGAAAATGGACATTCCAATGTATGAAGGCAACTTAGACATTGAGGAGCTACTAGATTGGTTTAGAGCTCTCGACAAATACTTTGACTATGAGGATGTTGAAGAGGATAAGAAGGTTAAGCAAACAATCACTAGACTGAAAGGACATGCAACACTATGGTGGGATGAACTACAAGCTAACAGGCGTTGCAAAGGAAAACAAAGAATCAAAAGTTGGGATAGGATGGTTACAAAGATGAAAGCCAAGTTTATACCTAGGGATTACCAAATCAATCTGTTTCGGAGAATGCAGAATTTGAGACATAAAGGGATGACAGTGAAGGAATACACTGAAGAGTTCTACGGGATAAACATCAGAGCTGGTCATCACGAGAGTGATGATGAAAAGGTCTCCAGATACATGAATGGTCTAAGATATGAAATTCAGGATGAGATGAGCATGGTAACAATCAAGAACGTAGAGGAGGCTTATCAGGTTTCTTTGAAGGAAGAATAAAAATTGACCCACAAGCAAGTTCAGAGAGGCCAAGGAAGAATTCAGAACAGAGGCAAAGCAGTTGTCCAGGATACAACACAAAAACCTAAGGATGAAGGAAAGAAAACCCATACCCAACCGGAAAGGGGAGGAAGTTCCCAAGGAAGGCAATACACTGATAGGAATGTGTTTCCTCGAGCAAGAGGAAGAGGAAGAGGCCGAGGGGGTGAAGTAAATTGTTTTGTCTGTGGAAAGATAGGAAATAAATCTTGGGAATGCCCCGATAGAAAGAGAGATGGAGAAGAAGCTCACATTTCAGAAGCGCAAGGGAGAAACGTTGAGGCAGAAGATGCAAAAGGTGGAAGATCCTTAATGATGGGAAAAATTCTCTTGAAGCTAGAGAAAGAGATAGGAAATCCAGCCTAGAGGAATAATTTTTTTAGAACAGCTTGCAAGACCAAGGATACGGTATGCAAGGTAATAGTGGACAGTGAAAGTATAGATAATCTAGTATCCACAGAAATGGTGGAGAAGTTGGAATTGGAAACAGTTACACATATGAACCCATACAAAGTTTCATGGCTACAAAAGG
>SNQJ01S0060270.1:0-34746 GCA_010110895.2 Picea sitchensis
TTACTTTTTATTTTTATTTTTTTAATATGAAAAGAGCATAACAATGTCTCATTTTAATTTTTTTAATTTTTTTAATATGAAAAGAGTTTAATAATGTTTTATTTGTAATTATATTAATTATTTTAATTTTAATTATTTTAATTTTAATTATTTTAATTAATGATTAAAAATATGTTTTTCCTACTTGTAGGTTATATGTTTGAATCTCAAGAAAGGGTTATATGTTTAAATCTAAAAAAAATAGGGTATGTAACATCTTTATACTTGTAATTATATTAATTATTTTAAGTTTTAATTATTTTAATTAATGATTAAAAATATGTCTTTCTTACTTGTAGGTTATAATTATATTAATTATTTTAAGTTTTAATTATTTTAATTAATGATTAAAAATATGTCTTTCTTACTTGTAGGTTATATGTTTGAATGTCAAAAAAGGATTATATGTTTGAATGTCAAGAATATAGAGTATGTAACATTTTTATAAACTAAATAAATAGTAAACTAAGTAGTATTTGTTTAAAAACTAAGTAGTATTTGTTTAAAAAAAGGTCATGTGTTCAACAAGGGGTTTGAAATATCAAATTTATCATTATGTGACATGTAGCTAGATGCAAACTTAAAAAATATTATTAAATTATTACTTAAAAATAAATTATTAAATTATTATTATAAGATATATTATTAAATTATTACTTAAAAATAAATGATATTATAAGATTTTAAAGAAAGTTTTTTATCATACAATTTCATAAATAAGGATGTTTTCAAAATAAATTATTATTATTACAATAAGATTTAAAATTATTAAATAATCTTACACTTAAAAAATTTATATATCAATTTAATATTCTATAATTTAATAAAAAAATATTCTTATTATGACAATATAACTATATTTTAAATAATTATCTTAGATCCATTTTAACTTAGAGGGATCAAATCTCTCAAGGTATAAACTTTTTTTGGACTGCAAAATTTAAGGAAACGTTTTCAATTTGAGAACTTTAATCCCTCTTGATCCTTGATAAATCCAGAGTTAAGATGGATCTAGGCTGATTTAAACATATACACATATATGTAAACATATACCCTTCAAAAATTAATTATGAAAATGAAAAAACATAATATACATAATTTCACATATTTTTAGGTTTCAATATAGTATGTGAAAATATTAACTACATATAATAGCTCTATTAACATCTATCAAATAACCTAACATAAGTGATAAATCAAATGGCTTGTTCAAATAACTAAAACTGAACTAATAAATCATATGGTTGTGATATGTTATAATGAGCAGCATTAATAGTAATCATTGTAATTTAATGATATTAATAATAGTAATATGGTATGATAATGATAAATAAATATATATTTAAATAGTACAATAATGTAAAGTAAAGAAATATAAATAAATAAGAGAAGATAAGTTAGGGAAGAGTCAATTTAAATTAAGTTAAGATAAGAAAAGAATTACTTTATTATTAATGAAATAAGAGAAGATAAGTCAAGTTAAGATAGGAAAAAAGAAATTTGTCTTTATCGAGACCTTAGAAACACATTTCAAATAAACTTGTTTTTATTAATAATCACCATATCATAAGCACAAATTAAAGATGTCCATGTCATATAAATTGATGATGCATGGACACATTTGATGTATCAGTGGGAACAGAGAACTGAAACGAATGCTATGGATGTGGGAGCATTAACCTTCTTGTCGCTTCAATTATTCTGGCATAAGCGGACTCATTCTTTTGGCTGCACGGTTTAAGCTCAATTGTGGTATTGGGCAGACTCATTCTTTTGACTGCACGGTTTAAGCTCAATTGTGGTCAATCCAATACCACAATTGAGCCATGCCAAAGGAATAAGAGAGTTATTCAGAGCTATCGACCTAGTTAGTTTGATAATCGATCCTATAATCGATATATCATGGATATTTTTATTTATTTCACCATAATTTATTTAAATTTATATTTCATGATTTTAAAACATTTAAATCCATATTTTATAATACAAGAAACATTGAAATGTTTTTATGTTTTCAATTATTACAACACAACTAATAATATAAAAATTATTAAAATGTTTTATCCCTTTTTATTTAGTTTTACAGATTATATAATTTAGTCTTATTTTAGTTTTAAATCAATATTTATCAATTTTCAAATCTAATTAATAATATATAAAAACATTAAAAGTTTTTACTCTTTTAATTTAGTTTTACAATTTATATAATCTTAATCTTATTTAGTCAATATTATTTTATTATGAATTTTCAAATTCAATTAAAAGGTGGACGCTGCCTTGCAACACTTTGTTTATTATAATATAATATCAACTACTTTTCTATTCCAACAACTTTATTATAATCACAACAATTTTGCCCTAAAATATTTAATGTTATTTATAATATATTATGCTATCAATTTTTTAATATAAATCTTGGCTAATATAGAGAGAGTTTTTTTCATAAAATAGATCTTATATAGATTATTTCCATTTATGTTAAATTTATATAGATGGTTTATTTTCATGTTGTTATAATGGTATTTTTTCCTTTTCTTTCATGAACAATTGTGAATTCTCTAATCAAAGGAGATGGTATTTTCAATAAAAGAGGATTTCATCAATGACGGGTTTATTAAAAAAGGATAGATTAAAAGTGTTTTTTTAATTCTTACTTGTTATTATCAAGGAAAATTTATCAATATTTTACTTTTCATATGTGTATTGATGTTATGTTGATCATACATACTAAATCTAATCATTGTTTTTTTTATCAACTAGGGTTATGGACAACATACATGTTTCAAAATTTAGTTGGGATCTATATTAGATCACCAAACACGAGAGATTCTTTACACTTTTACAAAATAACATATCTACCACAATTGGTGTAGAGTGTCACATTTTTTACAGTACACTTTATTTTGTGTCAAGGATGAAGGATTCATTATTGCAAGTATAATGTATTTGTGGAATTCTTGGTGTTGATGTAACGGTTCCCTGTTGTGTCATTGGAGTGATAGAGTGTACCAGGATGAACGAGCTTACCAAATTTTCAAAAAAACTTCAATTTGAAAAGAGATTTTTTAATATATTTGTTAAATTTCATTAAGAGATTTATTTAAGATCTACCTCTTAAATATGAAAATATCATATCACCTTTTCTATAAAATAAAAATTGTAACACGGAATCAAAACTATAACCAATAGTCGTTGTTCTTGGGTCATCGCATCCTCCAAGAACCACAAGTTGTAATAGACTATAGAAATAATCAAACCAATGACTGTGTTCTTGTGGAAAGGCGGGGCTTCCATGCACATTAGCTTAAGTTAAGTTACTATGTTCTATAAGAGGTTCTTCATAATACAATTTTATTTCACAAATATGCTTACTATACTTCCACCAATCACAAAATATTTATACCAACCAAATATAATGTGGAAATCATTCTATACACAAACACCTCATTCACCTAAATTCATTTACCCTCAATTTAAATCATATCAATAATAATACTGTAATCTCATTTTTTTATCCTTCAATATCAAGAACACGTCGATGCTCCTTGGAGAGATGAATCCATAGGCATCCAAACGAGAAGTGCATCATTGGCGTGGATATGACGAAGTGTAATCTAGTGATGAGGACAATATCTGAAGAAACCAACATGGATGGTGGGAGTACATACACACATTTTGACTCATGTGTTTATCAACGAATCGACTAATCACAACCTCTTCATCTTGGTCATGGAGGTGACTATGAAGAGAAATCCATTATTGAGAACCCATGGTTGAGACAATGATGTGTTTTCATGGCAGGAAACGGCTCTCTGCTACTTTTCCTCATCCACTACAAGATCAAAGAAGCTCATTTTCCTCTCATTGTGCTATCACCCAAGAAACTCTTTGAGGTTGTATGTCAAAGATGCTTGGTGTAACCAAAAGTAAATTTTTGTGAGTTTTTGTGTGTGTGGATCAATGCGATAACTCAACTACAATATGGCCTCCGCATAAATCAAATGAATAATCAAATGAACCAATGCTCTCAAGGATCAATAGTTAGATAATAGCTTTAAAATGGGTGAAGAAATATATACTTATTAACCAAAACCATAGATGTGATGGGTCAAATAATATAGTGAAGAATACTAAGTCAAACCTATGAACTCGACTAATGATGACAATCATTTTGTAGCTAAAACAACTTAATTAAAAGTACAGAAGGAAAGGTGAGAAACTGACATCAATAGAGAGAGAAAATTGTGATCTCTATTATCATATGAAAAGTCTGTTACAAAATAGTATAGTTCCTCTATCCAAAATCACCCAAAAATATGTTTAAACGATAGGAATTTATAGCCTTTTACATCAAAGTCCTCTCGTGATCCTGGAAAACTGGATCTTGATTTCTAAATATAGAAAACATAGTATAAATTGAATACAATAAGATAACGCATTCCAGTCTTATGGATCGAAGCATTCAAAGTTTGTCTTCTACATCTGGTATTCATCATTTGGTATGTATCTGATGTGTCTCTGATGGAAAAGACACATGTCTTCAATGGTTGAAAGCTTTTACCAGCTGTGAGTAAAGTCTTAGCTGATCATATGAGCATTCACCTCATATATCTCCACAAAATATTGAAACCAAATACTTCAAAATTTTGGTGATTAATTCTTTGATTCCACCTTATATTTCAAATCACCCAAAAATCACTCTATCCGAGCTCTAAATTCTCGTGTAAATTTCTTCTCTCAAGGATTTCATCGCTTTATTTCTGCCTTGAAATTTGTTAGTTAGCCTATAGCACCACTTTTCACTCACTACCATGTAGGTAGTACTACGCGGAATAACACAAACATTCTCACTCTCACAATTAATCACATGATTCAAAACAAGTTAAACATATTCAACACAGAGTAATCATATGAATTACTACCATAATCAACAATCAATACTATTTAACATCAATTCATATACACAATATAATACATGATAAAATATAAGTATCAAAGGCATGCAAACATAACATTTAACATAAGTTGATACTTATCTTGAACCCAGGTAGGCTCCCACCAACCAAAAAGTGTGCCTTCCATCTAACCTCCTCCCCAAATTAGACCGTGATCAAGCCATCACCACAGTAGTGGGTCACCCCTAAGCCGGGACTAAGCTCCACCCCAAGGCAAGGAATCCTAGGCTAGGGCGAGGTTACAGGGAAAACACACAATCACGGTGGAAGACATTATCTTCCAAGAACCACTCATGCTCACTACCCACACACCCTCATGTCCCACATGCCTATTCCACCCCAAGAGTATACACCTTCTCTATCACCTAGATACCTTCGTTGCTAACCTCCCTTGCCTTTAAGCCATGCTAATGTAATCGGACTGGAAGTCTCTCTGCCTCTGTGGCAGCTGCAAGGTTCATTCCAAGAGTCCTCTCCCTCTTCCTCCGTGCACTCTCTCATCTAGAGAGAGACACTCACAGGAAAAACCACATGTTCATCCAACCTCAAACACCCCCTTCGCCTGGAGAGAGTGTTTCACAACCGTGTCACAAGCCATACGCAGTCCCGCACTACGCAGCTACAATTACCCATGGAAATACAAACACCAGCTTCCTCAAAACGGGTTCAGAAATGGCAAAATGGTCTCACGGTCACGACTTTAGGACGTAGGCTTCACGCACAAGTTCCATTTTGGATAAAGGATGCACACGGATTCCTAGACACCACACAAGATTTTCATTTAAGAACAGAGGTGAATCCATTTTAGAATCGATCATAGGCTTTTGGTTCAGTACCGAGGTATACATGGGTTTTCTCAGAAATAGACATAGGGTTTTCAATCACAGAGGACGCATCGGTTCTTCGCGAAAACTGTGTCCGTCATCGCCAAAGCCCATACACGCCATGTCACCGGGATCGAATGAGAGTTGTGGCCCCTCTCACAACTCACCCTAGACTTTTTATTCGCATGCACCGTGGTTTCCACCTCTACTGGAACCCAGCCAGATCCCTTCCCCATGGTTAGAACTTGGTATAAAACATAAATTTCACATGGCTCTTTGAAATAATATTAAAATATTATTCCTGGCATAAGCCCCCTAGGCTTAGCACCCAGGCTTAACACTTAGCCCCTTTTCCACCTTCCAAACCCTAATCCCTTGCCTTCTCTATGGAAGTCCCTCTTCACTCATTCATCATGGTCTGTCCAAGACCTCTGGTGGTGTTTACAAATTTTATTAATTTGTTCTTCGTGATTACATATACATCAGCAAGCTCATGGCCTTCAACAACACCTCTAGGGTTCCCCTGCCTAACAAACACATACACCACTTATAAAACTTTGGCTCACCAAAATTATAAAACATAATTACAATTCTTTTACAACATGATTTACAAACGGGCTTGGCCTTGGGGACACTAGCCAAGGAGTTATACTTTTCAACGACTAACTGGTTGTAAATATGCTTCCTATGCCGGTGAAAACTCTTCTTGGGCCAAAAAGAAAACCTTCCATGATCAAAATCAATTTATTGTTTGCATCAATCAACACCTAAGTTCTCATCTATCTCTGATAATAAGAACACCCAAATAAAGAATTTGAAAGCCGTGAAATTTGAAAAGGAATGATGGCCACAGCTTGATGTAGAAATAGATTTATCTTGATGTCTGGAAGTAATAATGATCATATCATTCACCACTCTTAAAACTGTCCTCCATCTTCCACATAGAATATATGACCAACTCCATCATCATATTCCACTAATACATGGTGAAAATGTGTAACCGTTATTGTGCCTCCATTTAAATTGCCATCATGATTATATGACATATGTACAACATATCTCTTTTGGGTTTTTAAAGCACTAGAGAAAAACCTAAATCTACACTCCTTTAGCTTTGCCTCGCTTGATCTCTCGAAATTCCATTTAGCCGCTGAAACCCTTGAACTTTCATGAGCTAATCCTTCATCTTCAAAATAGAGATTGTCGTTGAAAAGATTTTCTTTCATCTTTGAAAATCCTTCAATAATCATTTATTATAGGAAATAACAAATTACATCCTATACTTTGACACTTGAATTTCTAGAAAAATTGTATGGAACTTTTTTTATGACCATGCTATCACCAAAAAAATGAAACAACCGGATCGGGTTCATTTTAGAAATAACATTCTGCCTTAACTGGATGGAGATCCTCACAGGTTTCCAAGAACCTTTATTTGACTCAATGGCCTTTTCTATCACTTATGACTGAAAACACTAACCTAAGTAATTCCATTGGGCATGAGTTATTTAACATACAAAATCAAAATTGCAAAACTGAAATGAATATTTACAAAAATAGGAAAAGGTTTAAGAAAACCTTATGAAAAATAGATTTTGAGAAAATGTCCATTGAATGGGCCACCTAATACCTCTTCACCTGCAAGATTTTGAATAACAAAGGTGTTGTTTTGTTGTACTGCTGATATGATGAAAGGCTCCCCGGCCTGCAGAGCATCAAATTTTCCATGCTTTCATATCCCGCTTCATCCATTCAACTGGTAAAACCCCGCAACCTCGGCCAGAAAACCCTCGCAACCTTGATCTCAAGTAGTCATTCACAAATATTCAATTTTGATACCAGTGATTAGTCCATTGGGCCATGGAGTCATTTAATGTCGTCACTAGATCTCTACAATATTTATTATTCAAACTCTTAATGCAAATTCACTGCTGCAAACTAACAACTAAAAGGAATTTTCAACCATGCTTGATGGCGAGCTAATTATCTACCTTAATCCATTGTATTGATGCTTAATCATCATAAACTCACAAGCTCTAATGAAGCTACATCGTAAAATGAAGTTTTACCGTGATTTTGTTCTTGATCTTAACCCCAAAAATAATGGAATGCATAGCCAATAGAAAAGTGGTTTGAACAGATGATAAAGACGACCTTCATCTGACAAAAATACTTTAACATATGTGCCCATAGATTCCAAATAGTTTGTAATCGGTTCATTAAAACCACAAAAGAATACCTCTCTATACTATTGTTCCAACTGAAAAGAAATGTTGTTTCTTTTCCTTCACAAATCTCTAATGTTAACACAGATCGCTTGATCTCTCATTAAAAGAGGAATGCCGATGAACTGTTGATCTATAATTTTCATCTCATCATCTTTCTCTCCATGTCTGATGCAATCTTTCTTGTGTTTGCAAATCAGAAAACTGAGGGATGACTTTAGTATTTTCTGCAGATTCAAATCTGGAATTTAGGTCTTCAATTTAACTTGATCAACAGATTCATAACTATCATCAACCATAGAATGCATACATTGTTGATCATCCCTTTGTTGAAAAGAAGAAATAGATGAAATTCTAGTAGACAACAAGCCTTCACAAATCTCAAAGTCTTCTTCCTCATCACCATATTTGGTCAAATATAGGAGCATCAAGATAAGATCCTACTGATAAAGATAAATATTCCTTGCATAGAAGTATCAACAATTTGATCTTGAAACAAATTTTGAAAAAATACCTTGTTCCTATCATACTTGAAACAACATATTCATAAGGAGAAGGAGGATCTTCTTGATGTTCTAGCTGGAGATTAAGAAGTCCCTCATATTCCCTATCATACTACAACGCTCTTCCGATCTAAGTAAATATAGAAACTGTGTGCTACCCTTAGTATCTAATGCAGATTTAATACTGTTACATGTTGATCCATCAATCTGCTCATTATATTTAAATTTTTCAAAAGAAATGGTATGATCTTCAAGGACAAATCCATCTTTACAGATGCATTTAATACAATTAAAAAAGCATCACCATGGTTGTCGCTAATGTAGATAAGAAAACCCCTTGATCATGATATGAGATATCTTCTGCTGCAACAAAGTCTTCATGAATAATTGGATCTTTGCTCAATAAATTAAAATCATGACAACATTCAAGATATAGAAGGTCAGCTGAAAAGATTTCTTTGTAAAAAAAATGAAAGACATCATGAAAGCCTACCAAGGAACTAATACTTTCATTTAGAAGAGACCGACACCAGTCAAGAACAATCTCCTCTAATGAATATCTGAAAAGATTAATCTGAACACCTCATGCACGACGGAAGCCGCATGAATAAAGTCATGAAACTCCAACAAGTGTTCAACTGGCACTTCCAATTCTTCTCCTCCTCAACCGGGAATACCATTTCCCCATTCATCTCTTACTAGGTAATCGATGAGGGTAAACTAAAATAATTTGAAAAACCAGCCACGTATCACAATTCTTAGCTAAGATCTTGTTCATTTCATTCCAGTGGAGTCACCAACAACTTTCAGAACAATGGAGCCTCCATTAACTGCCCTTCATGGATTCACCATCAATTCGCCCTTCTTGGAGTTGCTGATAGATGATTACAACCAAAATGCGCCTAGACTTTGTCTATCATCAAAGTTGGATCTTGTTGTCTCCCAAGGAAGCTAAGCTTCAATCTCCTTTCTCCTAGTTCACACCCACCGTTATCACTCTAAGAAACCCTTTGAGGTTGTAGGTCAAATATTCTTTTTTTAACATAAACGGTATGGAGTTTTATTTAGACTATGGTGAGGGCTACCTAACCCCATAGTCACCCAGCTACCTACCAGAATACAATATCCAAATGTAATTCTTTTACTACCTACAATCAAAGTTTTACTACTAGAAGATCAATACAACTAATAAGATGGACTGCGGATGCCTAAACAATATCCTGGGCTGGGACTCCTTTCAAAACTGAAGGCAGGCTGCTGCGCCATTAGCGATTTCCCTTTTTTCCAGTACTGGTGGCCGCTTTTGCTGATGCTTCAGAGATCTTGCTGAAAGCTGTGGTTAACTCCTCCAGTTTCTGCTCCAGGTTGCAGAGGCGCTTCCTAAGTCTCCCATGAGATTGGTCGCATCCTTCAAACCAACGCGGTATTTCGGCCTCGAGAGTTCATCCTTGGAGATCCTCCATCAAAGTTAAGAGTACTCCATTTTCACGACAAGTGGAGTCCCTTAAAGCTCTGATCAAGTCTTCCACTGCTCTTTATGCAGGAGGGGTTTGTATTCCCGACTCCATGATCGCTATGCTCAAAAACGCTCCTCGCTACTTACTTGCTTCCTGCGATCTGCTCGTCCGCCTGCTTAGATGGTTTTTGCATTGAGCGAATGCCATTTAACCACAAACCCTCCTGTCCCGGCTCAGTTTCTTCACGGGTGGAATGAGATTCCAAATCTTTGCGTTTAGATCTTGTCCGTCCGACTAATGTATTGAGCTGTCGTCCTTCCTGTCTGACGCCATGTCGATTTGATAGAGCTCGTCTGAAAAGGATCTGCATTTAGGGGATTGGATGATGGGAAATTTCCCCATTGATTATCAGTTGTCCTTTGTTTTGCAGAGATCCTTGATTCACCTCTTTATCCGCATCTCCATTCAGCGTCCTGAGCACATGATAGACTTTGTACTCATTCAACTTCTCCAAGAGGATTAGGATCTTTTTATATAACTGAGCCAACCTCATATCCTTTGGCGGTTTATTGAGGTTTATTGCATCCACCACCTGTTTAGAGCCACCAACAATCATTATTACTTCTCTTTAATGCCTTTGAGAACTGCTATCCCTCAAGCCGTAGTGTTAAGAATTCAGCCTCGGTTGTTGGAGCTAAGCCTAGGCCCCGTGTGCAAAGGGACAAAATTCGATTGATCCATTAGGTTCGAAGAATTCTCCTCCCCGCCTCGCTAGGGATTTCCTTCAAGCTCCATCAAAGAGGAGCCACCAATCGCCTAGCGTCGACCTCCATTTCAGGAAATCTTTCTCCTCGCAAACGGATCTCCCCGCCGGGATTCTTGGAGGAATGGACTGGTTGTTATTCTGATGAGTTGGTCTAAATTCCTTGAGCCAGTTCTCTTCTTCCTCAATTATCATGGAAGAGTTCTGGATAGAAGGCTTCGCATTAATGGCTTTTGAAATCATGGTCTTAACTTTGATGGCCACCTGAGATGGCAATCTTCTTTCTTATTTAAAAATTTGTTTCATTTTAGCCATATCTTCCAAAGAAAATTTTGGGATCCACATCCGCATTATTTTGAGCAAGTGCTTTTTTCTTAAATCAAACGGGGACAGGGACAACCAACAATTAAAAAGCTCCTTACTCTCAGTTGGAATACTAGATGCGACTGGTCCCACAAGGAGCCCCCAGACTTCTTTAGAAAATTCACAATTGAAAAGAAGATGGGCAATAGATTCTTCTGAATGAGTGCACAGGGGGAAACGAGAGGGCCCTTCCCAACCTCTTCTCTTCAAATTATCGAAGGTTAAAATGTTGTTATGAATAAGAGTCCAGGCAAAGAGATCCACCTTAGGGATTGAGGGGAAGTTCCAAAGGGCTTCCACGGCCCAGATTGGGAGGAGCCCATGGACTAACAGACTACCTTATAACCAAATAAGTGTAATCCCCCTCGAGCTTGTTCCCCATCCCTCTTTTGTCTACTTTCAAGACTTAATGGTAATCTCTCCTCTGAGGAATTCCAATGGTTGATGCTTCCTCTTTGAGTTCTTCCGTGCACCGCCTAGATTCCAAATTTCTTCCTGTGATCTCTTTGGCATCATTCTTTCCTAAATCGGTGGATATGTCCCAAAAGCTGCCTACAATTTCTATTCAACGCCTGTCCTTGATATTCTCTATTCTCTTAGGGTCCTAGAGGGGCAGACATCTCCAAGAATGGAGTCTTCCCAAATACTGATCTTTGATCCATTTCCCGGGATCCAGGTGAGATGAGTCCCGAGGAAGGGCGTGGCTCTTTGACACATGTGAAAGATCGGCGAGCCTATTCTAGTTTTTGCAGCCTTATCCAAGTTTCCTCGGTCTCTACCCCAAAAATATTTCTTTCTTAGCATTTGGTTGCTCCAGGATCTCTTTCTTGTTATCATGTTCCAGAGCAACTTTCCTCCCATGGATATATTGTGGGCAGCCACATCCTTTATACTCAGTCCTCCTTCCATCTTTGGTCTCTTGACCTTATCCCACTTGACTAAGTGAAGCTTTCTTTCATAGTTCTTACCTCCCTCCCAAAAGAATTTCCTAAGCAGCTCATCAATTTTATTAGTGATTGTTTTGGGGGCGAGAAGAATCGAGCATTGATAAATTGGGAGACTAGTGATAACTGAGTTCATTAACACCAACTTACCTTCTTTATTAAGCCAATTTACTCCCCAAGCTTGGATCTTAACCTTGAGTTTGTCCACCATGGGCATCCAATGAGCTACTTTAGAATAAGACTTGAAAATTGGAATTCCCAGGTAAATAAATTTGTCCGAAGCTATAATTCCTTCCATCTCTAAGGCCCCACTTAATTGCAACATTCGATTGCAATTCCACCATAAATCATGCTTGTAGTTAATCTCACGCTGTAGCAGGCAGGTTTTGTAAATATCGAGCTATGTTTTGAGGTTCCTTGCTGTCTTTAGAGTGGCATCCCCCAATAGTAGTGTGTCATCGGAAAATTGTGTGTGGCTGACCTCCGTAACTGTGGGAACTACTCTAATGCCCAAAAAAGCTCTGTTTTGAAGAGCACTTTGCAGTTGAAAGCTGAGCACTGAAGCTTGTAAAACGTAGATCATAGGAGAAAGAGGGCACCCTTGCCTCACTCCTCGGGAGGCTTGAAAAAACTTGGCCGGGTGTCCATTTATCAAGGGTGCAATCCAAGGAGCTCGATGCATGCTCTCTCACCCACGATGAATTACTGTTGAACCCAAATCTCCTCGTGATAACCGCAAAACGTAGTCTGCCTTACATGGTCAAAGGCATTAGCTAAATCAAGCTTGACTGCCATGCCTTTTTCCTTTTTTTGCAGCTGGAGTGTATAACTTCTTGGACAAGGATAATGTTGTCTAGTATTTGCCTTTGTACAAAAACTCCTTGCCTTCCAACGCCTGCAAATTTTTGCCTGTCAAGCAATGTTTCAAGTATACCTATGCCCCATGTGGAGACGGCTTCTAAATCAAGGTGCTTTTTGGTCTTTTTCTTTTGGAATGAGTGCTAAGAATGATGAGTTTGTGCTGCCACCAAGTTTATTATAGACCTGTGCTCTCATAACCATTTTGCTTAAATTTTTTTTTATGATATCCCAACAATGGATGAAGGGTAAAACCTATCCGCCCTCGGGCTACTTTTGTCGTGGTTCATTCTCAAGACTGATTTCTGATTTCTTCATGCCTGATAGGTCAGTCTAAAATTATGTTGTCCTCTTCTCAGAACTGGGATTGGGATTTCTGAAAGCAGATAGGAGTCCATCTCCAGGTCCTCTTGATCTGGTGCTGAATAAAGATCTTTGAAGTAAGAGTGGGCTGCCTCTTTGATGTCTTCAGGGTCCGTGTAGACTTGTTCTTGCCAATGTATTTCACTGATAAAATTGTAATTGTTCCTTGCTTGGGTTTGTTTATGAAAGAAAGAGGTATTCCTATCTCCCTCTTGGAGCCAAAGCGCCCTCAATTTGATTCTCAAGTATGTTTCTTCTTCTCTGCAAATTTTGTGATACTTTCTTTGGATTTCAGATTCCTGATTGAGGAGTTCCCGGGTCACTTGAGCTTCTTCCATGACCTGGTGCCTTCCGGTTTCCCCGAATTTTTTCTTTTCCTCCACATGGGAATTCTGTGGTTTTAGCCCGCATCTAGATTTAATTTGAGGTTTCTTAGTTTCTCTTCCCATACAAAGAAAGGGGACCCAGAGACGGATAAATTCCAAGAGCGGAGGAATAGACTTAGGAAGTTTTCATGGTGCGCCCAAGAAGGGCAGAATCTGAAGGGGATTGGGCCTAGAGTTGAAGGGAGGGAAGAGAGACAGGATAAAGGTTTAAGGATCCGAGGTATAATGAGGCAGACTTTGAGGTGGCCAACGTAATTCAAGAGAGAAAGGAAGGAAGATTGGACAAGAAAGCGGTCAAGTCTGGCAACAATGTGTCCTGGCCCTAGTCTCTTGTTAGACCAAGTAAATTTCCCATTTATTGGAATAATGTCTTCTAGTTCCCAATCTGAAATTAGGTCTTCGACCCATTCTCTGGTAGGATCTCTGACTATCGAACCCCCTTTCTTCTCAATTTGAGAGAGGGTGACATTTAGGTCCCCTGCCACTATAAGGTTTATAGGGTTGCTTTGGTTAAGAAAAAGAGCTAAAGAGTCCCAAATGCCTTTCTTCTCGCTAACCTAAAATCGTGAACATACGTGTTAAAAGATCTACCAGATGCCCTGAGTCTCTTTGTGTAGCAACCAGAAAAGCCAATGAGGTTATTTCTACTAGCTCGAGCATTTGAAGAATCCCGTAGGGTTACATCCCCGAGTAACTCCTAAAAGCATCGCCCGGCCCTCGACCTTCTTCCAAAAGTCATTACTTAACTGGAGGAAATCTTCCTCTCAAGTTTTGTCTCCTGATTGTAGGACTTCGTGTCTTGCTAGCCTTATTAAGCCCCTTCGCTTCGTCTTGATGTACCTCCTGCAATTCAGTGGAGACAAATTACTATTTTACTTCTGTTTGAGGAGGGGGGGCGCCTTTCGGCGTCTTCCCTTGTTTCGACCCCAATCTAGTGCTCATCATATCCAGGATTGTATGCTGTGTGCCCTGAGTTACCTCCTTATAGGATAGTTCTTCTCTTCTCACTCTTTCTTCCTCGCTTTATCGGGTCGTGATCCTTGGGTCGCTGCTTCAAGATCCTCCTCCACCTGCTGGCCTCGTTTGTGTTCAGACTGGTATTTTCCTTGCTCGGGCTTGTGCTCTTGGCGCCAGGAATAGGATCTACTGGGGTCACTGGCTGTTGGTTTCCTCCTTCTTCAATAAGTATTGTGGGGTTTCCTTGTGGTTTTGGGTTTTCTAGAGCACTGTTCTTGGGGTTACCTTCTTTGGATGGTTCCTGGTGCATCTTGTCTCTATTTTTAGCATTCTGAAAGTTTTTCCCTCTCCTTACCCTTTTCCAGCCTTCTGCATCCTCCGACCCCACAACAAGCCAGGTTTGGGGCGCCTTTGAAAGTGACCATGTTCTCGGCAGCCTCGCGACTTGAATGGCGTGTGTTCGTAATTCAGCCGTAGTGGGGTCCAAGAGCCAACGCTAATCCTCGATGTTTCTAGAGTCTTGCTCTCCGCGATCAACCTCCACACGCATTCTAGTGCGTGCATAACGTCTCTATTATCGCTTTGTCAATGAACCTCGCTTACCCATTCCCGCATTCTTTGCAATGACTGTCCCACAAGGTATTGGGAGGTTTAAGTGCCCGACTCAAACCGACACTTCCTTCCTTAGGTGTGTCCACCAATGGGTTAAAATCGGGTTTCCATTTATTTAAATAAAGTCCCTCGGTCCCCATGAAGTAAGGTCCATTTCAATACTAAATCTCGTCTTCGTAAATGAACTCAAAACGAAATAACCTTCCCACTGGTAAAGCAAGTTACTCACAGACGCTAGATTCTGGCTCAGCTTATCAATCCAATCATCCGTTGTTCGTGGATCTGCCACAGCCCATAAACCTGGGTCCCACTAATCCCTCTACATAGTGCTAATGCTTATTTTCATTGGATTCTCTTCGGGCAAGACTATTTCAGGGATTTCATCAAGTTTCTTTATGAATTTCAGAATCTCTGGGGGAGAAGACTGCTTCCCTTGATCATGGATAAGCCTCAAGGGAAGGCATCCTCGACTCCATTTTCATGGGAGAGGGGTGGGGATCTCAGCCTCGGCGCCGGGCCATGAGTCTCTCTCCACTCAAACCCTAACGCCACGCTTCGCATCGAGTTCTAACGCCACGCCTTCCAACATTTTTAAAAATTGCCAAATATTCTTGCTAACTTAAAGTAAACTTGTTTTTGTGTGTGTGGATCAATGGGATATCCCATTGATCCACACACGCCTCCAGACAATCAAAATGAATAGTCAAATGAACCAATGCTCTCAAGGGTCAATAATCAGACAATAGCTTTTAAATGGGTGAAGAAATCTATACTTATTAACCAAAACCACATATGTGATGGGTCAAATAATATAGTGAAGAATACTACTAAGTCAAACTTATGAACTGACTAATGAGATGAAAGTCATTTAGCAGTTAAAACAATCTTGAAATAAAGTATTTAAGAAAGGATGGAACTGAATAATAGAGAGAGGAAATTGTGACTGTGTATTATCATATGAAAAGTCTTTTACAAAATAGTATAGTTCCTCTATCCAAAATCGAACCCTAAATATGTTTAAATGATAGGCATTTATAGCCTTTTATAATCAATTTTCAGATCCTAAAAAAATGGATCCGATATTCTAAATATAGAAAACAGAGTATAAATTGAATACAATAAGATAGCTAAAGATCTAGTTCCTATGGATCAAGTTGTCTTCAAGGTTTTTCTTCGACATCTGGTCTCCTTAATTTACTATGTCTCTGATGTGTCTCTAATGTAAACACACATGTCTTTAGTAGCTGAAAACTTTCACCAGCTGTGAGTAAAGTCTTAGCTGACCATATGAGCATTCACCTCATATATCTCCAGAGAATCTTGAAACCAAATACCTCAAAATTTTTGTGATTAATTCTTTGATGCCACCTTATACTTCAAATCACCCAAAAATCGCTCTGTTCGAGCTCTAAATTCTCAAAATTTCTTCTCTGCAGTTTCACCAGCTATCTCACCTTAAGATTTTCTAGTTAGTTGATGAAAGCTCTGCCTTTCAACGGCTTAACCGTTGTAAATATGCTTCATGTGCCGGTGAAAACTCTACTTGGGCAAAAAATAAAACCTTTCGTGATCAAAATCAATTTATTGTTTGCATCAATCAACACCTAAGTTCACAGTTGTCTCTGATAATAAGAACACTCTAAATATAGAATTTGAAAGTCGGAAATTTGGAAAAAAGGAATGAGGGCCATTGATGTAGACATAGATCCGGGTAATTTTGATGTCTGGAAGTAATAATGATTATATCATTCACCACTCTTCAAACTATCCTCCATATTCCACACATAATATATGACCAACTCCATCATCATATTCCACTAAGACATTGTGAAAACGTGTAACCGTTCCTATGCCTCCATTTAAATTTCCATCATGATTACATGACATATGTACAACATGTCTCTTTCAGGTTTTTAAAGCGTTGGAGAAAAAACCCAAATCTTCACTTTCACCGGCTAGCTTGCTGCTGGGAGTACCCTTTAGCCGTTGAAACTTGAGACTTTCACATGCTAACTTCAACTTCAAAACAAAGATTAGTTGTTGAAAAGCTTTTCTTCAATTTTTGAAAATACCTTTTCTCACCACTCCTGGCTATAGGAAATAACAAATTACATCATATACTTTGACACTTGAATTTCTAGAAAAATTGTATGGAACTTTATTTATGACCATGCCATCACTAAAAAATGAAACAAACCGACTGGTTCATTTTTGGAAATAACAATAGGGACAGTGAGCATCTCATGTTCTCACCGGTAGAAGATACCCTTCTTTAAATTACTGCAAATGTCGCATGACTCATTGTAGATTGAAATGAAATATTTTTAATCTAATGCCCACTCTCTCACAGGAAACTTTTCCTCCTCTTAGCGACTGCTCATATCTTCATAGATTTCCATGGGGTAATCAAAGCATCTATGACTACAACAAAATAATGCACATGTCCAATTCACAATAAAAATGACTCACAATAGAAAATATACTTATTACATAGAACTAATATACTCTCCTACAAGAGAAGATTAAAATTAAGGAATTTCCATGATCACATCCCCTCTTGTGAGAGAGTTGAGGCTAAGCCTACTCTGATACCAACTTAGAAACCATATTTCACAAAAACTCTTTATTTTTATTATTCAATCAAGTAGATATTTATAAAGAGGTTTTCCCTCAACAACATAATAAACTCATGAGGAAATATCTCAACCAATAATACAAATATGATATGATAGGTAGGGAATATCTTCCACATTCAACCAGATCCAACAAACCCAAACCAATCTCTAAAGTAAGTATTAATTCTAACAACATAATGGACGTAGTTTCGATTATGGTGGAATATATACACTATATGATCCATATGTGGCATTACAAATCCAACACAACTAGAACTAATATATAAAACAAATGCAAAATGTATCAATGGATCGAAACCCAATACAAGGATCTTACCCACACCCTCGACAAGGTACAACCACGTGTGTGTGTGTGTGTGTGTGTGTGTGTGTGTGTGTGTGTGTGTGTGTGTGTGTAGACAATCTTTAACATAATATATTTTTCATATATGGATGAATAATAGTCATAGTTCCTTTCATGGTGCAAGCTATACACTATATGATCCATATGTGGTCTACTTAAATGTCCTTACAACAAGAATAAATCATCATCTACAATTTTCAAGTTGGTTTTCTTATCAATGTTCTTAGAATAAATATAATTCATCATCTAAATCAAGTAGATTTGTTATCAATGTCATCGTAGTATAATTCATCATCTACAAATTTCAATATGATTTGTTATCAATGTCTTTAATACATGTATACATTATTGAATGATTTTCTATCATTGTCCTTATAAGATGTATAATTCATTATCTGCAATGTTGAATGTGATTTGTTATCAATGTCCTTAGAAACATATAAATCATCGTTTTCAAAGTAAAAGATGATTTTCTATCAATGTCCTTATAAAAAGTATGATTCTAATTTTCCTTCCCTATAATACATCACATCAGCTCAAAGTTCCTATCTTTTCGTAATGTTTTAAACATAAATGAACCTTGTAATGTGACAAACATAACCCCCATTAAATGGATCTTAATTTTGAAACATTAATATGACTATCCCTTTTATGACTAAATCCAATGTGATTAAACCCAATATGACTAAACCTAGCAATTCTTACATGAACTTTGCAATGTGACGCCATGAGAATACGAGCCTCACTATGTGATGAATTATAGTCTCACTGTTTATGATGAACATTTCCTCCAACATCACAATGTGATAAACATAAATACATGTCACAATATGACGAACATAAACATGCATGGCATTGACATGAACATAGCCCAATTGTCATAATGTGACAAACATTTCCCAACATCACAATCCATCAACCATATCCCGACGTCACATTGTGAAAAACAATCCAATGTTTCAATGTCACAAACCTTGTCCAATATGACTAAACCTAGTAATTCATTAGACAAACCTATAAATGTGACGCTCATGACCAAACCTCACTATGTAATGAACTTTGTCCTTTCTCACCTTGAGACTAACATTTCCCAACGTCACAATAAAAAATATTACCCTATTACCACATTTCATACTCACCGACAATAGTAAGTTGAATGTCTCCCCGACATCACATTGTATAACGTGCTTCCCAATACCCACCTGCCAAGAACATTTCCCAACATCGCGAGATTGTCACAAACATTTTAAATATCAATTTATAAATATCAATATATAAAATAATAAACAAATACAGGAATAAATATATAAATATATACAAAAAAATGTGACATCAATAATAATATTATCTATCTAGGAATACATATGAACATTTCCTAACATTGCACTGTGTTGACCATCTCTGAACGTCACATTGTGATTGTTAGTGTAACATCCCTGACCATCCAAAGACCAGGTAATAAGCAATAATGCGGAATTTACGGCTTATATAAAATAAATGCATTTTAATGAAATTAACACAACTAACATAGAGTTACTGCTATCATACAGAATTAACATATAATTAAGAGAAATTCATACATGCAACAATACATGAAGAAATACAAAGATTGAACAACATGCTTAAAATACATAATTAAAAATATAATGATACTTATCTTTATCCTCGACTAACCACTCCAACCTGCACCTTCCACGAACCTCCCATCCTTAGACTACACTTCTCATCATTCTTAGTAGTAGGTCACCCCTGAGTTGGGACTAAACTCCACCTAGCAAGGTAATTCTAGGCTTGGCAAGGACAAGAAGGAAGTTTCACAAAGAAATAGGAAGGATATTTTATCCTATGAGCCACTTATGCCCACAACACATAGACCCTCATTCCCCAAACACCTACTCCACCCCATGAGGATACACCTCACTAATACAAGTCCATCAACCAATACACCTCCCTTACCTTAGACTTCAGCAACAGGCTGGACTGCATTCTTTCGTGAGTACCGGTGGGTCGCTACGAGACTCCTTCCAGAGAACACTTCAAACAGACTCTCACCTAAGAGAGAGTTGCTCACAAGTATGATAACTAGCCTTAGAATCTGCTATAGCCAGGTATGGTTGACAACAATAACAACAATAATAGAAACAACAATAGGGAAAAATAGGTATGGACACCCAAAAAGGAAACAACCTAACGCTAAGTCATAACACGACTCAGGAAACTACAATTGCGTCAGGCTTCACAAGAAACAACACAAGACAACTTTCCCATTTCTGGTTTCAGAGGTGCAAGAGGTATGTCGAGGTTAGAAAATGCAGAGGTAAGAACGGTTCATGTACATGATGGGAGAATGGCAAGACAACCAACCTTCCCTTGAGGGTTCCCTTCACTGTGCACATGTATGCAACGCTAGAGGTAAGACTGCTCAGATAGAGTACCACCAATCTAACTCAGATGGAGGATGAAAGGAAAATGACTCATGAACCCCAACACAACCGACGCTTCCTCTTTAATCAGATGAGCCCGCTCTATTAATTTGTCTTCTTAGGAAGTCGCATGTGTTCCATTTAGCTTAATGGCCCCTACCACCGTAGTCCTAGGAGGATAACAAAATCATGCTAATGTTCACTTTAGTTTCTAGGAAATACACAAAACATTATTCCTCTAGAGGTAATTCCCCTATTTTGGCCCCTAGACCTAATACTTAGCCCCCTTTCCTTACCCCACCTATGGTATGCTTTTAGTCCCCATAAATATTCTTCGTATTTCCACATGCAACAAATGTTTGTTTATATTTTATTAATAATGATCAACACATTACATATACAAAAGATCGTGTTCTAGCCTTGCACTGATCCCACCTAATAAACACATAAGTCTTTCAACTTGTAACCACTTGGATCACCAAACTATAAGAAAAATTACAATTCATGAGGGGCTCGGCCTTGAGGTAATATTACAATCCCTCCCCTATTTTTTTCATTTTCCTCAATGCAACTTATTTACAAACAACAACAAGATTTCTGTACCTTCAAAAGATGGGTACTTTGCCTACATAGCATCTTCATTCTCCCATGTTATGTCCTCAGGACCATACCAGATCCACTAGACCTTTAAGGTCTCATGGTTGACTTAATCATTTTCTTTTCGTCCAAGAGTATATGCACCGAATGCACCTACAAGACCCCTTCTTGTTCCACCTCAATCACATTCCAATTGATTACATGATTAACATCGGGTATATATTTATTAAGCAATGAAATAAGGAACACATTATGTATAAATATGATGCGTGTAATGCAAGTATATATGCAACCGGGTCCAATCCTTCTTACTAAAATTGCCCACAAAATATGGCTACCAACTTGGAACAGCTTTCCCAGCTTAAGGGAACTTTTGTTAGCTTTTACTTTCAAAAAAAAACATGATCACCTAATTTTGAACTCCCTTTGATTTTTTTTCTTTATCAACATAACTCTTCTACATGTCTTGGGTATCTTTCAAATTCTTCTTCCTAATTCTTCAACATTTGTTCTTCCATTTCCTTGAGCAACTCGCGCCAACCAACGCTTCATTCAATCGGATTATCCCGTCTTACTGGAGTATTTCACTTTCAGCCATAAAGTGCTTCAAATGGAATCATCTTCTCAAGTGATGCTTGATGTCCATTGTTGTAGGTGAATTATAACAAGTGTAGGTAGCCTTCCATTTAGATGATTTTGCATCACATACATCCTTAGCATGTATTCTATAACTTGATTAACCCTCTCTGCTTTCCCATCGATTCAAGATGATAAGGCAATCGGTTCAGATTCGTTCAAAAACCCTTAAACAACCCCTTCCATAACTTGAGGTAAAATTTTAGGTCTCCCAAACACAATTGTCTTGGGAATTTCTTGCAATCGTACCACTTCCTTCATAAATATGTTTCCAACATAATGCATGCCTTGTGAGTAGTCTTTAATGGAATGAAATGTGTAGCTTTCTCGTAAGTTTGTCCACTACCACCATGATTGAATCATGCTTTCTTTGCCCTGTTCGGGCAATCTTGTGATGAAATCCATACTAATTAATTCCCACTTTCATTTTGGTATGGATATGGGATGAAATAATCCAGTTGTGTGACGATGCTCAACTTTAACTCACTTGCACTCAATGCACCTAGCAATATATTAAGCTACTTTAGTTTTCATTCTAGGCCAAAAATACTATTTTCTTACTATATTAATCATTTTCTGATAACCTGGGTGTCCATCATAAGGTATATTATGCATTTCATGGAAAATCATAAGTTTCAAGTCCCTACATTATTACTAGGGTAATAATAAATTATGTTCTTGTACGTAAGTATTCCATCTTTTTCCAACTTATAATTTTCCACTTTTTGTGGTATCTCACCTTGTTGTAGCTTTGCTATCAAAATGCCCGTATCAAGGCCATGCACTGTAGCTTCCAAAATTATGTTTTTAATATTAGTTCGGTACATGCTAATGGTTGTAGCATGTAATTCGTGGTAATTCGAAAGTGCATCAACCACTTTATTCTTCTTTCCTTTGATATGCTTGATATCAAAATCATACTTATAGAGAAACTCCAACCACCTACTTTGTCTACGTTTAAGTTTGGCTGATCAAAAAAATAATTTCAGAACATTGTGGTTCACCTCACCAACCTCCTTCCCATGTGGTAATGTATCCATTTATTTAGAGCTTGTACTATGGTTGCCGATTCCAAGTCATGAGTTTCATAGTTCCTTTCGGCCCTCGCTTGAAATTTCGATTCATAAAAATTACTAACTTTTGAATGAGGACTCCTCATAGTCCTTTTTTGCATGAATTTGTACACACCATGAAATCTTCATTTGGATCTCATTGCAATCCTCAAGATTGGAGCACTGGTTAATAGTTGATTCAATTGTTGGAAGCTCCCTCTCACAATATTCTGGTCTATTGAACTTCTTTCCTTCCTTTGCAAGGAAGTGATATATGAACTCGTAGAATCCTCTGAGCAAACCTTATGTAATACAAGTATCTAGAACCAAAGGATCTAACTTCTGTCATGTTCTTTGGTGCTAACCATTATATGATGGCTTCTATCTTCTTGGGATCTACAACTATCTCATCCTTCAAATAATATGCCCCAAGTAATGGATCTTCTTTGATAAAAATACCCTCGCTCAATTTGTCATACAAACTGTGCCCCTTAGCACTTGCAACACAACTCTAAGATGCTATTCATAGTGTTCTTCCTCTGACTTTGAATAAACCAGAATGTCATCCAAAAGACTATGACAAACTTGTTCTCGTGATAGTCCCTAAATACACCATTCATCAGAACATAAAAAATGGGTGCATCTAACGTTCTTAAACGACACCACTGGGAACTCAGAATGACCATACCTTTGTTCTAAAGGAGGTCTTGTTGATGTCTTCATCCTTTATCCTTACCTCGGTGATATCCTAATCTAAGGTCTAATTCAAAGACATTCTTTTGCATCCTTCAACCGGGACTAAGAGGTCATCAATCCTAGGAAGAGGATATTTTGTTCTTCACAAGCATTTCTTTCTAAATTGTCCTAAAATCGATAATAATAATGTAGCAAGCAACGCCCCATCCTTCACTTAACATCACCGTAGGGCACCCCACTGTGACACAATTGGGTGTATATAACGCTTCTTCTCGGGGACCTCTTCAAGCCGCACTGTACATACCATTATGTAAGGAGCTTCACACTAGAGCTGCTCTAGGTATTGAGTTTATAGAGAAGTCAATATCATCTCTCTTTGGGGGTAGTTCGGTTACCTAAATACATCTTTCAAACTCTTTTAGTACCTCATGGTTTCCAATATTTGAGACCTCATCCTTATATGTTTCTTCCACATAATGTAAATAATTGGATGTACTTTTCTGTAGCACCTTTTCAACTACATTGTTGAGATTTCTCCGTGATAGCAACAACTTCGGAATTATTGACTTTTCTCACCTCCCTATCCGTGCAAGTGGAATGCCTTGTTACGACAAATTAATATGGTGCATGGTGATGGTCCAACCAGTCCATCCCACTAGATAATCATAAGAACCTAAAGGAAGAATGTCCACCATCCTTTGTTCTCAGTCCATTCACATGTCCATTGGATAAGAATTAACTAACTCAATGACTTTTCTTGTCTTGTAGCTAATTGCACTAACCAAGACTTTTCTATGTTTGTTGTATTAAGTGAAAACTTTCCACCACTCTAGATCTATATAACTATGGCTAGCCCCCTAAATCAATTAAAATAGTAAAGGCATGGTTGTTGATCATACCTCTCTACTTCAATCATGTGTGACTCATATTCTTTGCTTGTTTTCTAGAATTGCATAGATCCTTGGTACTCTAATGCCCCTATCCTCCACTATTTCTCGCCTCATACACATTGTGGACGTTCTTTCTTACTTTTGTGGGGGAAATTTTTGTACTTATGATTTCCTTTACATCCCCAACATTCCATAGGGTGGTTGTCTGGGAAACGTCCAACCATTTCATCCTTTCTGGGCTCTCTAAAAGAAGGTTGTCCTTGAGGACCTGCTCCCTCAAAATGGTGTTTTTTCCATTTTTCCTTTGTTTCCTCTTAAACTTCTTCTTGTCTCTCCCAAAGATTTTTGAAGGTAGGATTTTTGCTGATCATATAAGCATTTTTCTCCCAAGGTTTTCTTCCATAGTCTTGGGTCATCATACCGATCTTTGTCATCATGTAGATACAACCACTTATATAACTTTGAATTTTGATAGTCGTGTCCCTGATGAAGGGAACATACTTCAACAATTCCAAAAAATATGTGTTCATTCATCAATGGTCATGCCGCCCAAATTTTGAGTTCAAATAACTCTTTCATCTTGATGTCATAGTATCTCTTAGTTAAGTACTTTTCAAAATGTCTCTTGAACCTTTCCATGTAACATTCTCTCTCGATGTGTTGTACTTTCACAAGTCGCTTCCCACCATGCAAATTCCTTTCCTTTAAGTTGGTAAATGGAAATTATTCCTTCTACATGAGGAGAATAGTTATGCAATTGAAATATTTCCTCATGCCCTAGCCAAGTATTGGCATCTTCCTTCTTATTATGTTCTCCATCGAATGTTAGAGGTTTAATCTTGTTCATTTCCCCTTCGGCTCATCCAGCCTAGACTCCTCTATGTTTTCTCGGTAGGAGATGGGCTTGAACCACCGCGGTGCCTCCTTATTGGAATGTTTGGGGAGTGACGATGATTCCTACTAACGCTTGATCTTCTTTTCCTCTCAATATTCTTGCAACTCCTTGTTTTTCTTGAGTCACTATCCTTAATCCAACTTCTTTTCGATTCTTCCAGACTCTGCATCAACTTTAACTTTAATTTTACTTGTTGATCCCTGGATTTCATTAGATTTCTTTTATCAGCTCTAAGTGGAGCCTAGGTGTCTCTTTGCAATTGTTCAATGATTTTCATCATATGCTCTTTCCTTATCTATCTCCTCTCCATGTCCATTGGAGTTCAATCCTTCAATTCCAAAATAGACATCCGCTTCGCTTTGCTTCTTCATCCTCGAATTGGAAGCGCTTCAGGCTCTTCCATTTCTTTTGCACTCGGTGACAATTCTACTCGTTTTTGGCACTTGCTAAACTTCTGCATCACAATGTGTAGAAAACCAGAATTTGTCGCCATTATTCCTTAACAAAATCCCACAACATTCATAAACAAATTTGATTCAAGGAAACGTTCAGTTTTCATGAACTTTTTGAGCTCGCCGGCTCGTGAAAGATAAAGTCGCCTTATCCCTTTTCTCTCAGCTTCCTTACAACCCACAACGTAATTCGCTGGGTCGTGACTGCCGCTAGATGTCAAGGTTCCTCGCTTAAATTAGAAAATCCAATCATATCACATCGGGCCATTCGAAGTTCCAAATTACCAACCTTATAAGTGCGCAGACAAATCATCCACCATACCTAACATCTGAAGGCGAACATACACAAGGAAAAATCACATCGAAGCCTCCCGACTTCTGAGCTTTGGGAATTCGGAGTTTCGGGTCTCAGAGGTTCAAAAATTTGGTCCTGGAGTCACCCACACTCGCTTCCCTCTCCAACTCCCTCGACTTCTTCGAACTCGAATCTTCTAGCCACCGGACCTATAGCACAATTGTCACCAACCATGGTGGTGACACTGGTGTACTTAAGAAGGTCCACGTTACCCCAGGAAACGCCATCCAGGCCCACTACATATACATTTTCCTTCGAGACCATCGCATGCGGAACACATCCCATGTGTCCACGCCCATCCAAGTGGCGCGTTAGTACGCCGACCCACTACATTGGTTTTTCAGACTTCGTAATTTCGAAGCTTCGAGTTTGTAAGCACAACACATTCCATTTCTCCCGACAGTCAAACTCCCAAAATTACAATCTACTCTTCCGGGCTTGATCCAATGGTCAAGCTATTTTTCCCATATCTTTGGTGTAGATCTTCTCAAGATTTCATAGTTTCAGGTTTCAGAGGTTTGTGCCTCAACACACCCCACTTCTCCCAATTGTCAAACTCTCAAAAAGGTTTCCAGGATAACCTTCTTGTGCCTTCTCAGGATTTGACGTTCGTAAGGGACTCTCCTTTTTCCCTAACATATCCTATGGCTCTCAACACCCCAAGTGTTGATTTCCCTCTCTCTTTGTGGTCAAATAACACACTAGCCATGGTTTTATTCTACCCTACTTCTCCTAAGCTTCGTACATGACCAAGTAACCCGTTGGCACTAAGAAATATTCTAAGGTTTTAAATTGGTTACATATGAACACCATTTCCACTGACAATCTTTAACTAGCATCACTTATCCCGGACCCATCCAAGCTTCAAATTTGAAACTTGGGGCTCGATAACACCATATTATAACATCCCTGACCGTCCAAAGACCTGGTAATGCTACCATGCATAATTTACTGTTTATATAAAATATATGCATTTTAATGAACTTAACACAACTAACATATAGAGTTATTGTTATCATACAAAATTAAATAGAATTAAGATCAATTCATACAAGAAATGAAATACATGAAGAAATACAACATCATAACAACATGCATAAAATACATAATTACACACATAAATGATACTTATCTTTAACTAGAGTAGCCACATTCAACCTGCATGCAAACCTTCCATGAACTTCCCAACCATAGACCACACTAAGCCATCATTCTCGCTAGTAGGGTCACTCTCGGTGCCAGTATTCAAACTCCATCGTGGGCAAGGTAATTTAGGCTGATGCGACGTATGAAGTTGCACAGAGTAATAGGAAGGATCTTTTATCCTGGGAGACACTTACACCCACAACACACAAAACCTCATTCCCCACACACCTCGCTTCCACCCCAGAGGATACACCTTCGCTAATAGAATTCCATCGGCCAGTACACCTACCTTACCTTGGCTTGAATAATAGGTCGGACCGTAAGTCTCGCAGTACTATGACGCGCACAGACTCTCTTCCAGTAGAATTCACTTCCCAGCAAACTCTCTTGCTTGGGAGAGTTGCTCACAGGTCTAATAACTAGCCTTCGACTCAACTACTGTCTGGTATGGTTGACAACAACATCAACATTAATAGAAACAACAATGGGAAAATGGTATGGACACCCAAAAGGAAACAATCTAACACTAAGTCATAACAGGGCTCATGCAACTACAATTGCATCAAGATTCATAGGAAACAACACATGACGACTTCTTCTATTTATAGTTTCCGTGAGGGTGCGTAGAGGTACACGAGGTCGCATTAAATGCGTAGGCAGAATGGAATCACGCAGGATGGGGGAATGGTAGGATGACCAACCTTCCCATGAGGGTTTCCTGTGGCACCTGCATGTAGATGAAATGCAGGCAAGATCGCTCTTTACGTAGTACCACCAAAGAAACGACGGGGCCATGGTGGCAGGAAAATGACTCGCGATCACGAACCCTCCAACATAGTTGACACTTCCTCTTTTAATCAGATATCGTGTCGACACTTGTCTTCTTGGATCTGCATGCATTCCATTTAGCTTATGTCCCCCAACCACCAGAACTTAGGATAACAAAATCATATAATGCTCACTTTAGTTCGTGAAATAATATTAAAATATTATCCTCTATAGGTAAGTCCCCTAGTTTGGCCCCTAGACTCAATACTTATCCCCCTTTTACTTACCCTACCTAGTGGAGCTTATTCTCCCATAACTCTTCTTCATGGTTAGTCTACAGGCACACAGCGTTGTTTATATTTTATTAATAATGATCCATAATTACATATACAAAAATATCAGGCTCGGCTCGCATCTGCCTCCACCACCACAAACACATAATTCTTCCATCTTATAACCACTTGTCTCACCAAAATTCTATAAGAAAAATTACACTCTAGAAGGCTCGGCCTTGGGCTACATCAGATTGGCTTCTCATTGATGTCAACCCTTGAGATCAAACCCTTTGAGAAGTCTAGAAGATGTAGACGTTGATCGAAGTCAAATCTTGAGAAGTCTAGAAGCCCCGATATGTGGACAAAGACTATTGGACAGCTTGGTTGATCGCTATCAACCGCTCTACTGTATGGTTGAGATTGTCGGCAAGTTGATTGATTTCATCCCTAGAAGAAGTATGAGATATGGGTGTAACGAATGCCTGCAGCCCTGAGGTGGTTGTGGAACATGAATTTGTTTGAGGAATTTTAACATGAAGGATAACAAACGTGCAACATAATCATGGATGGATAGTTCCTTTATCATGCAATTTCCAATAGTAGGTGGTACACGGTTCCTACCATGAGGAGTTATGGCCTCACAGTTGGAAACTCAAGAATGGTTAAGAACTCCTATTTGCTGTCATTAAGGGAAAAGTGATTGTAACAAGAAAGTACAGTTTGACCCTAAAATTATGAAAAGGGTAAAACAATTAGGACCCTAAAATGAGGAAAAAGGGGTAAACAACTATGAACCCAGTCCTAAAAGGGATAAAATAGTAATTAGTACCCTCTCTAGCCGACCTTTAGGCTTTCCTCCTTCCCATTAATATTTATTTTAAGCTTCACTCTTCAATTATAATCCAGGATTCTTGTCTTGAAGATGGATCCCCAACTGGATCCGAAATGTCGGCAATCCATTCAAGTAAATAATCGTATTCAACATTGTTAAAAATCCCTACCACATAAATCTTCATTGGATGGAAGTGGTAAAAACAAGTTATGACCCAAAATTAGGAAAAGGTAAAACAATTATGACCCTAAAATTAGGGAAAATGGTAAAACAATTACACCCTAAAATTGGCAGCAAAGGGTAACACGCTTGTAAGAAATAATTATGGTAAATTGTTCACAAAGAAATTAATTAAGGTAAAGGCTTGAAAAAATAAGATTACATGAAAGAGTATAAATAGACATCAAGAGTCTCACATTCTTTCATACAAGTTCATTGAATATCTATCTAGTGAACACTTGATCTATTAATGAATAAGATGAGGTAGCGAGGATGAGGTAAAGTAAAATAGTATGCTAGTGCTAGGTTTTGAAGACTGATTATTGGTGTTAAATTTATAGCAAAATGGCAGAGCTGAGGAGGATGGAAAACATCCTAGTCGAGATCTAGGGCCCACAGTGCACCCCTGGGGTTCTTGCTCTGGGACCAAACAGCTAGTGCCATGGCAAGCATCCCTTGTTAGGGCCCCCAAAGATAAGGACTAGGGCTATTGGTCCGGGACCAAGCAGGAAAGACCCTCGAGAGGGCCCCCAAAGGAGGACTGTGGGTTCCCATCCTGGACCAAGCAGTTAAATTCCCTATATATGTCTAGGGCCCTCCTGACATGGTCTGTGGCATCTCCATGCCCTGGGCATGGGCTGATCCCCTTGGTCTCAGCCCTGGTACCTTGGTGGATAAGACCCCATAAATGTTCTGGGGCAACTTGATCCTTGATCAGGTACTTTGTTGGTGTATGACCCTCCTTGAAGGTGGGCATGACCACATGAGGGATGTATCCCATATGCAATGATGATAAATTTAATAAGGTCACCTTGAAAATGAATGGACAAGTATTGCCACTATGAAAACCCACCTAAACCCCCTTTACCCTTGCTTGTGTTTGTTTGGGGTTTTTGTTTTTTGTCTTAAGGGTTAAAGTAAATTATTAATTAAAATGTTTTAATTATAACATGTTTAAATTAATTAATTTAAACATGTTATTTTTAATAGTTACTTTAATTATTACTACTCTTATTTTCTACCCTATCCTAAAAGTATAAATAGAGGTCTACCCCACCTTACCTCATTACTTTTTTTTTATTCTCTTGTGCTATCCTCCTAGGTGAGTGGATCTCTCCTTATTTTGTTGTGCCCCCCTTCTTGCAACTGTTTCTTGTGGATTTATTGTGGTGTTGCGGTCCTTGAGGATTTGTTGTGGTGATTCGGCCTTGACTATTTGTTGTGGTGGCTCGACCCTTGAGATTTTTCTGTGGTGGCTCAACCCTTGAGGTTTTTTTGTTGTGGTTCATCCATTGACTCCTTGTTGTGGTAAGCTCGGCCCTTGAGGCTCTTTGTTGTGGTAAGGTGCGACCTTTGAGGATTTACTATGGTGTCTCTGACCCTTGTGGATACTTCCTGTGGTGGCTTGGTTTTTGAGACCCCTTCCTGTGGTAGTTTGTCTCCCTTCCTTTTGAGCCATGGCCCTCCTTACCCCTATTTTGTTCCCTACCTGAACCATGACCTTTCTAATCTCAGTTCTGCATGAACCATGGCCTCTCTCCACAGATCTAACCTCTAGTTTTTAACTACAGCTAATCCTGCTTGTTGGGGTTTGGGTCTTTGAAGTTTTCTGTGAGCATAAGGGTTTAAACACAAAATTTTCTCTGTGTGTTTTTCTTACTAGTGGCAAGAAAATTCATTCATCTCTTGGAAAGATATCTATCCTATATGGTAGATCTATGAACTAGACTTTTTCTGGGCATATTTTCAGTGTTTTACATCACCTATGTGTGGCTTCTCTCCTTTAGAAATTTGAGGTAAGTTTCCAGGTAATATCTTACAGTCAGATCTGTAAGTTGTTATTTATTTTCTGAATCTTTTCATTAATGAGATCTACTGTCTATAAACATCTATCTATTTATATAGATTAGTCTTTGCTTAGATCAGTTTACCTTTATCAGATCTGGGCATTAATTTGAGTTTGGTTGTTATTCCTTATTTCTGAAGTTTGTTATATTGCTCATGATCAGATCTGTGTTTATTTTGAGTTTAGATCTGTATAAGATTTACGCCAGCATTGTAGATTAGAATTTATGTTTATTCTAGATCTACGTTTTAGCTAATATCTAAACTAGCTTAGATCTGAGCACATATGTTTGTTTTTCTATTCAAGCAGTGTAGTTTTGTTTTTTGAATATAAGACTTAGTTGTTATTCTCACTGAATTTTTAAAAAGACAATTATGTTCTGCTTTACTACCCTAATTCTAATATGGTTTCAGAGCTAAGGGTGTGAAGAGAGCTCAAGGATTTAATCTTGAGCCTACACAGATCCACTTTGTTAGGGTTGTTTTGCAGAGATCAACCATCTAAACTAACTCAGATCTAAACATGGCTTCCTCATCAGTTAAAGATGAAGACAGACTTGTAGGGGATGCAAACTTTAATGCTTGGAAATACAGAATAATGAGAATTCTTGAAGAGAATGATCTAGAAGAGTTTATCTCTAGGGAGATTGAAGAACCTACCACAAACACAGCTAGGGCAACATATAAAAGGAAACAAACCAAGACTAAAAGAATCATTTTTTATTCTATCAAGGATAGCATGATGCCCATCATTGGTCATCTAAGGACTGCCAAAGATTGTTTTGATGCTTTGGAAAACCTGTATGAAAAGAAGACACCTACTTAGAAAAGAATTTTGAAGAAACAATTATGTACTTTGAAAATGGGAAAGGATGATACATCTGCCACCTTCTTATCCAAAATTTCTCAAACCAAAGATCAACTTATTGCAATAGGAGTTCCTGTAGATGATGATGACCTTGTTCAAACAACTTTTGATGGACTTCCTAATGCTTGTGGATTTTTTCTTGCATCCATGAATGGAAGAGAATCCCAACCTAATTTTGAAAGATTGTGGCATGACTGCTTAGAAGAAGAAGGAAGACTAAACGACAAAAATGACTATTCAATTCTGAAAGATC
The DNA here is from genome assembly GCA_010110895.2 of Picea sitchensis. NCBI lineage: Eukaryota > Viridiplantae > Streptophyta > Pinopsida > Pinales > Pinaceae > Picea > Picea sitchensis. The sequence goes on from SNQJ01S0060270.1 coordinate 32,431, forward strand.
ATGCCCTTGAAGCAAAGACCAAGAAATGGAAGAAGTTCCCTAAATCCAAAGGAAAAGGTAAGAAACCCCAAGGTAAGCCATCTCATATCAATCCTCATTTATCTAAAGTTAAATGTTTTAAGTACAATAAGCTAGGACAGTATGCAAGAGATTGCAGGAGTCCTCCCTCTCAGTAGAAAAGAAGAGGAAGATTCCAAGCCTCAGTTGCCAGCGAAGAGGCTAAACCCCAAGAGGAGCCTCAAAGAAGACAAACTAGGGCTGCCATCAAAGAACAATAACAACAAAAGGAATATTATCTTATCTCATCTCTTTCTGACACTATCACCAAGTTAGAGGAGATTTGGATAATAGACAACGGTGCTTCCAGACACATGACAGGCTTCAAGAAAAACCTTGCAAACTATCAAGACAAGAAATTCAAGGAAAATGTTGAACTAGGTGATGATGGCACCTATGACATAAAAGGTTTTGGATCTACCTCTTTTCGATTTCACTCAAGTAATATCTTTCACATTGATGAAATTCTTTATGTACCTGGTCTAAAGAAAAATTTAATCTTTGTTCTAGTTTTAGAAAGTATAGGTTACTCAGTAACTTTCTCCAAAGGGAAAGCCCTTTTGTGGTACTCAAATAAATATTTAAGTACTTCTCTAACCATTGGAACTCGTGAGAGTGGACTTTATAAGATTTCAGGTCAGGTTGTTCAAGCTCTAGTTCATGAGATGATCAATCCCTGCGAGCTTTGGCACATGAGACTTGGACATCTCAACTACAACGCACTTCTAGGTTTGAAAAATATGGTGATAGGTATGCCAGTATTTTATGTTGAGCATGATAGTGTTTGTAAAGGTTGTTCACTTGGTAAGAACATAAAGAAACTCTATCCTCTCAGTAATAGAAAATAAAATGGAATTCTAGATTTAATTCATTATGATCTTTGTGGGCCCATGTCTGCATCGTCTATGAATGGTTGTATTTATTATATCATTTTTATTGATGATTGTTCACATAAAACTTGGATTTATTTCTTAAAAACTAAAGATGAATCTTTTAGCAAATTTCAAGATTTTAAGAATCTTGTTGAAAATCAAATAGGAAGACACATCCGAGTTTTCAGAACAGATAATGGTAAAGAATTTGACTCCTTCAAATATGACGAACTCTGTCAGGATTCTGGAATTAAGAGGGAGCTAACTGTGCCATACAACCCTCAGCAGAATGGGGTTGCTCAAAGAAATAATAGAACTATCTGTGAAGTAGCCATGGCTATGATGCATGACCAAAACTTACCTTTATCACTTTCGACCGAGGCTTCCAGTACTGCAGTCTACATTCATAATAGATGTCCACACAAAGCCCTTGAAGTGAAAACTCCTGAAGAATTTTTCACCGGATGTAAGCCTTCAGCTGATCACTTAAGAATCTTTGGTAGTCCAGTCTATATACACATTCCAAAAGAGAAGAGGACTAAACTAGAGCCCTCCGGTAAGAAAGGAACTTTTGTGGGATACAATGAGACCTCAAAATCTTACAAGATTTATATCCTTGGTCAAAATTTCATCAAAGTAAGTAGAGACGTGACTTTTCATGAAGAAAAAACCTTTCGTCGAGCCAGAGAACTTCCATGTGATTCAGAGGAGCAAGAAGCTCCATCACTTGATCCTTCAGACTCTCCTCTTCCAGATAAGAAGAGGGAGGAAACCTCATAACTTCTAGTGGACCTCTCAAGGGATACTATTGAGTTTCCAATGGAGATGCCTCCTACTAAAAAGAAACCAGCCTGGTGTCGGGAAATATTGAAAGAAGCAGAAAAACATTCCCCTCCAAATGGCACTTTCAGAGAAGGAAAGAAACCAGATAAGTAATCCAGTCTCATAGCTCATTTAAATACTGTGATTGATTCAAAACCTTCCACATTTGTTGAAGCCTCCAAACATAAAGTGTGGAAAGATGCTATGAATGAAGACTATGATTCTATTTTAAAGAATGATGTATGGACCATAGTTCCTAGACCTCATGGCAAATCAGTAGTAACTTCAAAATGGATTTATAAGATAAAGCATGCAGTAGATGGCAGCATTGAGAAATACAAGGCGAGATTTGTGGTTCGTGGTTTCTCTCAAAAAGAAGGAATTGACTACGACGAGATTTTTTCTCCAGTTTCCAGGTATACTTCAATCAGGATTATTATCTCACTTGCAACAGTTTTTGGTTGGAAACTTCACCAAATGGACGTTAAGACTGATTTTCTTAATGGTGAAGTTGAGCAAGAAGTATATATTGAACAACCTGAAGGTTTCATGATACATGATAAAA